>JAFEUB010000185.1:2500-10000 GCA_024529925.1 Ophthalmolycus amberensis
CCCTAACCCTAACCCTAACCCTAACCCTAACCCTAACCCTAACCCTAACCCTAACCCTAACCCTAACCCTAACCCTAACCCTAACCCTAACCCTAACCCTAACCCTAACCCTAACCCTAACCCTAACCCTAACCCTAACCCTAACCCTAACCCTAACCCTAACCCTAACCCTAACCCTAACCCTAACCCTAACCCTAACCCTAACCCTAACCCTAACCCTAACCCTAACCCTAACCCTAACCCTAACCCTAACCCTAACCCTAACCCTAACCCTAACCCTAACCCTAACCCTAACCTAACCCTAACCCTAACCCTAACCCTAACCCTAACCCTAACCCTAACCCTAACCCTAACCCTAACCCTAACCCTAACCCTAACCCTAACCCTAACCCTAACCCTAACCCTAACCCTAACCCTAACCCTAACCCTAACCCTAACCCTAACCCTAACCCTAACCCTAACCCTAACCCTAACCCTAACCCTAACCCTAACCCTAACCCTAACCCTAACCCTAACCCTAACCCTAACCCTAACCCTACCCTAACCCTAACCCTAACCCTAACCCTAACCCTAACCCTAACCCTAACCCTAACCCTAACCCTAACCCTAACCCTAACCCTAACCCTAACCCTAACCCTAACCCTAACCCTAACCCTAACCCTAACCCTAACCCTAACCCTAACCCTAACCCTAACCCTAACCCTAACCCTAACCCTAACCCTAACCCTAACCCTAACCCTAACCCTAACCCTAACCCTAACCCTAACCCTAACCCTAACCCTAACCCTAACCCTAACCCTAACCCTAACCCTAACCCTAACCCTAACCCTAACCCTAACCCTAACCCTAACCCTAACCCTAACCCTAACCCTAACCCTAACCCTAACCCTAACCCTAACCCTAACCCTAACCCTAACCCTAACCCTAACCCTAACCCTAACCCTAACCCTAACCCTAACCCTAACCCTAACCCTAACCCTAACCCTAACCCTAACCCTAACCCTAACCCTAACCCTAACCCTAACCCTAACCCTAACCCTAACCCTAACCCTAACCCTAACCCTAACCCTAACCCTAACCCTAACCCTAACCCTAACCCTAACCCTAACCCTAACCCTAACCCTAACCCTAACCCTAACCCTAACCCTAACCCTAACCCTAACCCTAACCCTAACCCTAACCCTAACCCTAACCCTAACCCTAACCCTAACCCTAACCCTAACCCTAACCCTAACCCTAACCCTAACCCTAACCCTAACCCTAACCCTAACCCTAACCCTAACCCTAACCCTAACCCTAACCCTAACCCTAACCCTAACCCTAACCCTAACCCTAACCCTAACCCTAACCCTAACCCTAACCCTAACCCTAACCCTAACCCTAACCCTAACCCTAACCCTAACCCTAACCCTAACCCTAACCCTAACCCTAACCCTAACCCTAACCCTAACCCTAACCCTAACCCTAACCCTAACCCTAACCCTAACCCTAACCCTAACCCTAACCCTAACCCTAACCCTAACCCTAACCCTAACCCTAACCCTAACCCTAACCCTAACCCTAACCCTAACCCTAACCCTAACCCTAACCCTAACCCTAACCCTAACCCTAACCCTAACCCTAACCCTAACCCTAACCCTAACCCTAACCCTAACCCTAACCCTAACCCTAACCCTAACCCTAACCCTAACCCTAACCCTAACCCTAACCCTAACCCTAACCCTAACCCTAACCCTAACCCTAACCCTAACCCTAACCCTAACCCTAACCCTAACCCTAACCCTAACCCTAACCCTAACCCTAACCCTAACCCTAACCCTAACCCTAACCCTAACCCTAACCCTAACCCTAACCCTAACCCTAACCCTAACCCTAACCCTAACCCTAACCCTAACCCTAACCCTAACCCTAACCCTAACCCTAACCCTAACCCTAACCCTAACCCTAACCCTAACCCTAACCCTAACCCTAACCCTAACCCTAACCCTAACCCTAACCCTAACCCTAACCCTAACCCTAACCCTAACCCTAACCCTAACCCTAACCCTAACCCTAACCCTAACCCTAACCCTAACCCTAACCCTAACCCTAACCCTAACCCTAACCCTAACCCTAACCCTAACCCTAACCCTAACCCTAACCCTAACCCTAACCCTAACCCTAACCCTAACCCTAACCCTAACCCTAACCCTAACCCTAACCCTAACCCTAACCCTAACCCTAACCCTAACCCTAACCCTAACCCTAACCCTAACCCTAACCCTAACCCTAACCCTAACCCTAACCCTAACCCTAACCCTAACCCTAACCCTAACCCTAACCCTAACCCTAACCCTAACCCTAACCCTAACCCTAACCCTAACCCTAACCCTAACCCTAACCCTAACCCTAACCCTAACCCTAACCCTAACCCTAACCCTAACCCTAACCCTAACCCTAACCCTAACCCTAACCCTAACCCTAACCCTAACCCTAACCCTAACCCTAACCCTAACCCTAACCCTAACCCTAACCCTAACCCTAACCCTAACCCTAACCCTAACCCTAACCCTAACCCTAACCCTAACCCTAACCCTAACCCTAACCCTAACCCTAACCCTAACCCTAACCCTAACCCTAACCCTAACCCTAACCCTAACCCTAACCCTAACCCTAACCCTAACCCTAACCCTAACCCTAACCCTAACCCTAACCCTAACCCTAACCCTAACCCTAACCCTAACCCTAACCCTAACCCTAACCCTAACCCTAACCCTAACCCTAACCCTAACCCTAACCCTAACCCTAACCCTAACCCTAACCCTAACCCTAACCCTAACCCTAACCCTAACCCTAACCCTAACCCTAACCCTAACCCTAACCCTAACCCTAACCCTAACCCTAACCCTAACCCTAACCCTAACCCTAACCCTAACCCTAACCCTAACCCTAACCCTAACCCTAACCCTAACCCTAACCCTAACCCTAACCCTAACCCTAACCCTAACCCTAACCCTAACCCCCTAACCCTAACCCTAACCCTAACCCTAACCCTAACCCTAACCCTAACCCTAACCCTAACCCTAACCCTAACCCTAACCCTAACCCTAACCCTAACCCTAACCCTAACCCTAACCCTAACCCTAACCCTAACCCTAACCCTAACCCTAACCCTAACCCTAACCCTAACCCTAACCCTAACCCTAACCCTAACCCTAACCCTAACCCTAACCCTAACCCTAACCCTAACCCTAACCCTAACCCTAACCCTAACCCTAACCCTAACCCTAACCCTAACCCTAACCCTAACCCTAACCCTAACCCTAACCCTAACCCTAACCCTAACCCTAACCCTAACCCTAACCCTAACCCTAACCCTAACCCTAACCCTAACCCTAACCCTAACCCTAACCCTAACCCTAACCCTAACCCTAACCCTAACCCTAACCCTAACCCTAACCCTAACCCTAACCCTAACCCTAACCCTAACCCTAACCCTAACCCTAACCCTAACCCTAACCCTAACCCTAACCCTAACCCTAACCCTAACCCTAACCCTAACCCTAACCCTAACCCTAACCCTAACCCTAACCCTAACCCTAACCCTAACCCTAACCCTAACCCTAACCCTAACCCTAACCCTAACCCTAACCCTAACCCTAACCCTAACCCTAACCCTAACCCTAACCCTAACCCTAACCCTAACCCTAACCCTAACCCTAACCCTAACCCTAACCCTAACCCTAACCCTAACCCTAACCCTAACCCTAACCCTAACCCTAACCCTAACCCTAACCCTAACCCTAACCCTAACCCTAACCCTAACCCTAACCCTAACCCTAACCCTAACCCTAACCCTAACCCTAACCCTAACCCTAACCCTAACCCTAACCCTAACCCTAACCCTAACCCTAACCCTAACCCTAACCCTAACCCTAACCCTAACCCTAACCCTAACCCTAACCCTAACCCTAACCCTAACCCTAACCCTAACCCTAACCCTAACCCTAACCCTAACCCTAACCCTAACCCTAACCCTAACCCTAACCCTAACCCTAACCCTAACCCTAACCCTAACCCTAACCCTAACCCTAACCCTAACCCTAACCCTAACCCTAACCCTAACCCTAACCCTAACCCTAACCCTAACCCTAACCCTAACCCTAACCCTAACCCTAACCCTAACCCTAACCCTAACCCTAACCCTAACCCTAACCCTAACCCTAACCCTAACCCTAACCCTAACCCTAACCCTAACCCTAACCCTAACCCTAACCCTAACCCTAACCCTAACCCTAACCCTAACCCTAACCCTAACCCTAACCCTAACCCTAACCCTAACCCTAACCCTAACCCTAACCCTAACCCTAACCCTAACCCTAACCCTAACCCTAACCCTAACCCTAACCCTAACCCTAACCCTAACCCTAACCCTAACCCTAACCCTAACCCTAACCCTAACCCTAACCCTAACCCTAACCCTAACCCTAACCCTAACCCTAACCCTAACCCTAACCCTAACCCTAACCCTAACCCTAACCCTAACCCTAACCCTAACCCTAACCCTAACCCTAACCCTAACCCTAACCCTAACCCTAACCCTAACCCTAACCCTAACCCTAACCCTAACCCTAACCCTAACCCTAACCCTAACCCTAACCCTAACCCTAACCCTAACCCTAACCCTAACCCTAACCCTAACCCTAACCCTAACCCTAACCCTAACCCTAACCCTAACCCTAACCCTAACCCTAACCCTAACCCTAACCCTAACCCTAACCCTAACCCTAACCCTAACCCTAACCCTAACCCTAACCCTAACCCTAACCCTAACCCTAACCCTAACCCTAACCCTAACCCTAACCCTAACCCTAACCCTAACCCTAACCCTAACCCTAACCCTAACCCTAACCCTAACCCTAACCCTAACCCTAACCCTAACCCTAACCCTAACCCTAACCCTAACCCTAACCCTAACCCTAACCCTAACCCTAACCCTAACCCTAACCCTAACCCTAACCCTAACCCTAACCCTAACCCTAACCCTAACCCTAACCCTAACCCTAACCCTAACCCTAACCCTAACCCTAACCCTAACCCTAACCCTAACCCTAACCCTAACCCTAACCCTAACCCTAACCCTAACCCTAACCCTAACCCTAACCCTAACCCTAACCCTAACCCTAACCCTAACCCTAACCCTAACCCTAACCCTAACCCTAACCCTAACCCTAACCCTAACCCTAACCCTAACCCTAACCCTAACCCTAACCCTAACCCTAACCCTAACCCTAACCCTAACCCTAACCCTAACCCTAACCCTAACCCTAACCCTAACCCTAACCCTAACCCTAACCCTAACCCTAACCCTAACCCTAACCCTAACCCTAACCCTAACCCTAACCCTAACCCTAACCCTAACCCTAACCCTAACCCTAACCCTAACCCTAACCCTAACCCTAACCCTAACCCTAACCCTAACCCTAACCCTAACCCTAACCCTAACCCTAACCCTAACCCTAACCCTAACCCTAACCCTAACCCTAACCCTAACCCTAACCCTAACCCTAACCCTAACCCTAACCCTAACCCTAACCCTAACCCTAACCCTAACCCTAACCCTAACCCTAACCCTAACCCTAACCCTAACCCTAACCCTAACCCTAACCCTAACCCTAACCCTAACCCTAACCCTAACCCTAACCCTAACCCTAACCCTAACCCTAACCCTAACCCTAACCCTAACCCTAACCCTAACCCTAACCCTAACCCTAACCCTAACCCTAACCCTAACCCTAACCCTAACCCTAACCCTAACCCTAACCCTAACCCTAACCCTAACCCTAACCCTAACCCTAACCCTAACCCTAACCCTAACCCTAACCCTAACCCTAACCCTAACCCTAACCCTAACCCTAACCCTAACCCTAACCCTAACCCTAACCCTAACCCTAACCCTAACCCTAACCCTAACCCTAACCCTAACCCTAACCCTAACCCTAACCCTAACCCTAACCCTAACCCTAACCCTAACCCTAACCCTAACCCTAACCCTAACCCTAACCCTAACCCTAACCCTAACCCTAACCCTAACCCTAACCCTAACCCTAACCCTAACCCTAACCCTAACCCTAACCCTAACCCTAACCCTAACCCTAACCCTAACCCTAACCCTAACCCTAACCCTAACCCTAACCCTAACCCTAACCCTAACCCTAACCCTAACCCTAACCCTAACCCTAACCCTAACCCTAACCCTAACCCTAACCCTAACCCTAACCCTAACCCTAACCCTAACCCTAACCCTAACCCTAACCCTAACCCTAACCCTAACCCTAACCCTAACCCTAACCCTAACCCTAACCCTAACCCTAACCCTAACCCTAACCCTAACCCTAACCCTAACCCTAACCCTAACCCTAACCCTAACCCTAACCCTAACCCTAACCCTAACCCTAACCCTAACCCTAACCCTAACCCTAACCCTAACCCTAACCCTAACCCTAACCCTAACCCTAACCCTAACCCTAACCCTAACCCTAACCCTAACCCTAACCCTAACCCTAACCCTAACCCTAACCCTAACCCTAACCCTAACCCTAACCCTAACCCTAACCCTAACCCTAACCCTAACCCTAACCCTAACCCTAACCCTAACCCTAACCCTAACCCTAACCCTAACCCTAACCCTAACCCTAACCCTAACCCTAACCCTAACCCTAACCCTAACCCTAACCCTAACCCTAACCCTAACCCTAACCCTAACCCTAACCCTAACCCTAACCCTAACCCTAACCCTAACCCTAACCCTAACCCTAACCCTAACCCTAACCCTAACCCTAACCCTAACCCTAACCCTAACCCTAACCCTAACCCTAACCCTAACCCTAACCCTAACCCTAACCCTAACCCTAACCCTAACCCTAACCCTAACCCTAACCCTAACCCTAACCCTAACCCTAACCCTAACCCTAACCCTAACCCTAACCCTAACCCTAACCCTAACCCTAACCCTAACCCTAACCCTAACCCTAACCCTAACCCTAACCCTAACCCTAACCCTAACCCTAACCCTAACCCTAACCCTAACCCTAACCCTAACCCTAACCCTAACCCTAACCCTAACCCTAACCCTAACCCTAACCCTAACCCTAACCCTAACCCTAACCCTAACCCTAACCCTAACCCTAACCCTAACCCTAACCCTAACCCTAACCCTAACCCTAACCCTAACCCTAACCCTAACCCTAACCCTAACCCTAACCCTAACCCTAACCCTAACCCTAACCCTAACCCTAACCCTAACCCTAACCCTAACCCTAACCCTAACCCTAACCCTAACCCTAACCCTAACCCTAACCCTAACCCTAACCCTAACCCTAACCCTAACCCTAACCCTAACCCTAACCCTAACCCTAACCCTAACCCTAACCCTAACCCTAACCCTAACCCTAACCCTAACCCTAACCCTAACCCTAACCCTAACCCTAACCCTAACCCTAACCCTAACCCTAACCCTAA
>JAFEUB010000185.1:12500-25000 GCA_024529925.1 Ophthalmolycus amberensis
AAATATCTTCATGGCGGAATGGGAGGCGTCGGCTCTGAAGATATGTCCTAAAAAACCTCTGTACTATTACAGATTTTTAGATGACATCTGGGGGGTGTGGCCTCACTCGAGAGAGGATTTTGACAGCTTTCTGAAGACGCTTAATAATCACAGTGAATCAATCAAGCTAAAATCCACCAGCAGTTTGAATTCGGTTGATTTCCTAGACACCACCACTTTTAAGAACGAAAGGTTCCAGGAGACTCACACACTAGCGATTAAAGTATTCTTTAAGGAGACAGACACACACGCTCTGCTCCACAAAACCAGTTTCCACCCAAAACACACCTATGCAGGCCTGATTAAGTCGCAGCTGTTGAGATTCCACAGAATTTGCACTGAAGAAGAGGATTTTAGTTCAGCAGTTAGAGTGTTGTTTCGAGCTTTGTCCACCAGGGGGTACTCTAGGACCTTTCTTAGAAAATGCAGGAGGTCATTTCAGCAAACTAAAGTACCAGCAGTAACTTGTAACCTTCCATTTGTGACGACATTTTCCCCGTCAACGGTTGAACTGATTAGAGAGAGTAGGAGGAACTTTCACAAACATATTACAGGAACCTCAACATTACAAAACTATAGTGTTATTGCTGCATTCAGGAAAAATAAGAATTTACAGGATCTCCTGGTAAAAGCGAAGATTAAACCCCTCTCGGATCCTAAATCCAGAGTACAGGGCCAGTATTTTAAACACCAAAACTGGTTCACTAATCGATACACAAAAGAGGTCTTTCAGACAATGACCCGGGGCAGTCTGAAGTCAAAAAATTGTATATATCTGATTTCTTGTAAAAAGTGTGGTTTACAGTATGTGGGTGAAACAGGCAACACCATATCTATTCGTTTCATTCAACACAAACACAATATACTGAAGAGGAAAAAGATGGAGACACCTTTGGTGAAACACTTTTTATTACATGAATGGAAATCTGTTTTAACGACTGTCATTGAGTGTAACCCCAGGTGGAACATCGCCCAGAGGAAAAGGGCTGAAAGGATCTGGATTGCCAGACTGGATACAAGACAGCCTAAGGGCTTGAATGAGAGGTAGGTGCTTCGGGGGCTGAGGCGGCGATGGACAGTGCACAGATAGCTATGCTGGCTTCCAGCATAGTTATCACAATCCCCTAACACCTAACCCTGGGGTACTACCAGATGACCCAGCACACTGGATACCTACGACTGCCTTGGAGATGCTAGAGTGTTGGCTCAAACAGTTAATTTAGGAGTTGGGGCGCAGAGAACATATACCTACATACTAATAAACAGATCTCTGCCAAACATAAGGGTACTTACCCTCAACTTACCTGATTTCAGGACTGGAGTTTGGGGTGGGGTGATCCGCGGGTGGACGCCGGAATGAAAACTTAAAAATGCTGTCCAGCGGCCAAAAGGAAAACAAAAACAAAAAATAGTCGTTTTATTTGGAGGCGGAAGAGGGAGCAGGATAAACTGTATGTGCCCGTGCTCTCTGCCTACCTCTTCGGTAGGCAGAAAACTTTTTTCCCTAACCCTAACCCTCCATTTTGTTATCCAGTCCCTGTACTGTTGCCCTAAACTTAACCCCACTGGGGGAGACGGCAAGTAATCCAGTCCCTGTACTGTTGCCCTAAACTCAACCTCACTGGGGGAGACGGCAATTGGATACAGTTCCACAAGGTACAATTAAACGGTCACGAAATTCACGTGACCGAGAATTAAGCCATTTGCCTGAAGGAGTAGTGTCTCCGAAACGTTGCACGATTGGCTTAATTTGGAGAGCAGGGCCAAGACCATTTAGACTGCGAGGAGTGCAGGACAAGCTCGGTCTGCTCTGAGCGCAGGGTTGCGACCACAGTCTGCTAGGAGAGCAGGGTTCATACCATACAGGCTGCTATAATGTTTATGAAGACAAAACAGTCTGAATTTTTAAGCGCGTGTGTGCACGGAAGTGTGCTTGTGGAACATCGGGGGTTACGTCGGTGGGAGAATGGACGGATCAATTTGGTTAAGGCCAGGACACCGGGGGGTGGTGGTTGCCTTGCTGGCAACTCAGTCGGTTTATGGACAGTGCATTTCTCCCGTGGCTAGGGGGGCATCAGTGTTATCTTTATACACTTTTAAATTCATTTTATCTTTTACTTTTTAAATTGTTTTTTATTTCTTCGGGTTTTTATTAAAGCCTTTTTAAAGGACAGCCCCCTTGTGCCAGTGCCCCTCGTGGCCCTCTCAGGAGGGCCCCGCTTCCAAGCAAACCTAACCCAATTGTATGTTGGACAGACAAAAAACACACTTCAACAACGTCTTAAACAACATATATATTGTATTGATCGCCTGGAGAAGGAAACAGAATTATATGTGCACTTTCGGGGACATGGCAAAAACAATCTACTGATTTCGGGACTTGAGTCTGGGGTGGTCTGGGGCCCAAAGATGGGCCGCAGAAAGACGCTGGATTAAAAAATTAAAAGCAATGCTGCCCAGCGGCTAAAACAAAGTACAATAAAAACTTCAAAATGGAATGACTGATTGGGAGTCAGAAGAGGGAGTAAGATAAACCTTATGTGCCCGTGCTCTCTGCTTACCTTGTGGTAAGCAGAAAACTAATTTCCCCTTACCTAACCCTAATTTAAACCTGAACCATTATACTATCCTATTCAACTACGCATCTTGCCTTCTACATACCACCTTTGAAGATGGACTCCAAAAGGTAATTCGAGATATTTACATGGATTCACTGCACTGGGTCAAAGTACATACGGTGGATGGGATACTGAGTGATATGTGCTGGCCTGCACCTTGCCTTTGATCTCTATTCAACCGTGAAGTCCTATGACGACGCGGGGAGATCTCTCACGATCTTTACCTAACCCTGACCTACTCACAAGCGAGCAGGTTAAAGTTTCGCGAGCGAGCAGGTTTAAGCTTTGCGCGAGACGGAATTCTGCTCGCGGAGTGACGTAAAAGTGCTCGCCAAAGTAAAATACTCACGCGGCTGTTTGATTTTCACGCGCGCATGGATCTCATGCTTCTTCATAGACGTCCATCTTCTTCGGCAGCCAGCAGCGACGGTTGCAACTTGAAACATTTGAAATAGCTCAACTGTGATTGGTCAAGGCAGTCCACTGTACCCGCTTTACCGGGTCTCAGGAGGATACACAATTTATATTTGCGTTTATTTGGAAAGCAATAATTTGATTTCAAGTCCATTTTCAGATTACTTATTCATACATTAAATATTTAAGTCTCATTATAATTACAGTTAGTTAGCATTAGTCTGATTGTAATTATAGTTAGCTTACGTAAGTCTGATTATAATTGTAGTTAGCTAACGTGAGTCTGATTATAATTAGTTAGCTCACGTAAATCTGATTATGATTGTAGTTAGCTTACGTTAGTCTGATTATGATTGTAGTTAGCTAATGTTAGTTTGAGTATGATTGTAGGAGCCAAATTTAATGTGCTGTTAAATGTTCACTTGTATTTACATGTTTAACTGTAATCACATCTGTTTCTACTTTGAATGTTACAAGGATGTCGTTATAATTTGTTATAGTAAGAAATACATGTAAGTGGCAGACAGCTGTCACTTTAAGGACACTGCGACAGTTACTGACAGTTGTGAGTAATATCTGAAGCAGTATGGAGCCGCACAGTTTTCCGACCGTGTTAGGAAATGTGTTATGAAACGTGTTAAATGGAACGATCTATGTGGATTAAGTTGTGGATAACCTGTGGATACTTATAGTATGTCGAAGTAATCAGCGTACTTTTAGGAAGAAAGGAAGTTGATTGACTGACTTGTACGAAGGAAATTGGATCAATAAAACACATATTGCTTTCATCTACGAGCGGCGTCGGTGTGAGCTATGTGCTAAGGACAAGAAACACGCGTCAACTAAAGGTTTACTTACTGCTAAAGATTTGGACGCTACAATGATTGTAGTTAGCCAATGTAAGTTTGAGTATGATTGCAGTTAGTTAATGTTAGTTTGAGTATGATTGTAGTTAGGTAACGTTAGAGTATGATTGTAGTTAGCTAACGTTAGTTTGAGTATGATTGCAGTTAGTTAACGTTAGTTTGATGTAGTTTGCTAACGTTAGTTTGAGTATGATTGCAGTTAGCTAACATTAGTAGAGATTCATCATCAGGTTGTCTCTTCAGCTACTTTTTGAAAACACAAGTGTACCTTTAACTTGTACGCCAACATGAAAAAGTACACAGAGGACTTCAATACTACAACATACAAAACATTAAAGACAAAGTACACATCAGTTCAGTTCAACTCACTGCCATTGAAATAGAGTCACGACTCTTCCTTTGACTCCAGAGAGCAGCCGATAGTTCCACACTTGAACTGGTTCACGTACTCGTGTCCTCGTTAACTGATCTCTCTCGCAGTTTAGTTGATGTTTATCGTAAGATAATAGCTAACGTTAGTTTGAGTAGGATTGTAGTTAGCTAACGTTAGTTTGAGTATGATTGTAGTTAGCTAATGTAAGTTTGAGTATGATTGTAGTTAGCTAACGTAAGTTTGAGTATGATTGCAGTTAGCTAACGTTAGTTTGAGTATGATTGCAGTTAGTTAACGTTAGCAACACTTGGCTTACAAACCTTAACCAGATTCTAACATTAACGTGAATTAATTGCAGTTATTGGAGTTTGTTGGCATGCAGAGTGAATCTTGTATTATAAACGTTATTACATCAGTTATTACACATTAAATAAGTATTAATGACACGTGATGAGATCTGTCCCTCCTGAACAATGTGACTGTCTCAATGACACATCTTCTACCTTCATCAATGAAGAGTCAAAGTCGTCATCAGTTCAAAGTGAAGCTGGAACCAGAGAATGTTTTCACAAAGTAAATGATTGACTGACTTATTGATCGACTGATCTGATGATTTCAGGTTTTGTTTGGCTTTAGTTTTTTGGGACCATTTTATATCTAAACGTACTAAATTATAAACTTTAATTGATTCATGGAGCTCAATGGATTTTGTACAGTAACACTTTAATCATCAGTCATCAGTCTTTTGTCCTTTACAGGCTTCCGTCTCACTCCGGGTCTCAGTACATGAGGTCGGCCGCCCCCCCGCTGAGGTCCGGGTCTTTGCTCTCCTGGAAGGGGAACTGGATTCCAGCAAGTCGGATCAGCAAGAAGTTAAGTCCGTGGAGGAGGAAGACGAGGAAGAAGAGCCAGAAGGACCGGTCGTAGCGTTCAGTGTACGTGTGGAAAACAAAGTTCTCCTCATTGAAGTTGGAGATCCGATTGGACAGATGATGAAGTTTCACCTCCGACGCAAAAAGAATCATCACCAGACAGCTGCACAGCCCTGGAGCACAAACAGGAAGTCATTTTATTAAAGCTTCTTTAGTGGATCGTACCGAATAATACTTGAGTATGAATGTTATTATTGTACTAGAATAAATGTCATTATTGTACTAGAATAAATGTTATTATTGTACTAGAGTAAATGGTATTATTGTAGTAGAATCACATTTATTATTGTAGTAGAATATATGTCATTATTGTACTAGAATAAATATTATTGTACTAGAGTAAATGTTATTATTGTAGTAGAATCACATTTATTATTGTAGTAGAATATGTCATTGTTGTACTAGAATAAATATTACTGTAGTAGAATAAATGTCATTATTGCACTAGAATACATATTATTGTACTCGAGTAAATGTTATTATTGTACTAGAATAATCATTACTGTAGTAGAATACATGTCATTATTGGAGTAGAATAAACGTTATTATTGTACTAGAATAAATGTTATTACTGTAGTCAAATACATATTATTGTACTAGAGTAAATGTTATTATTGTACTAGAATAAATGTTATTATTGTACTAGAATAAATGTCATTATTGTACTAGAATAAATGTTATTATTGTACTACAGTAAATGTTATTATTGTAGTAGAATCACATTTATTATTGTAGTAGAATATATGTCATTATTGTACTAGAATAAATGTTATTATTGTACTAGAGTAAATGTTATTATTGTAGTAGAATCACATTTATTATTGTAGTAGAATATGTCATTGTTGTACTAGAATAAATATTACTGTAGTAGAATAAATGTCATTATTGCACTAGAATACATATTATTGTACTCGAGTAAATGTTATTATTGTACTAGAATAATCATTACTGTAGTAGAATACATGTCATTATTGGAGTAGAATAAACGTTATTATTGTACTAGAATAAATGTTATTACTGTAGTCAAATACATATTATTGTACTAGAGTAAATGTTATTATTGTACTAGAATAAATGTTATTATTGTACTAGAATAAATGTTATTATTGTACTAGAATAAATGTTATTGCACTAGAAGAAATGTAATTATTCCACTAGAATAAATGTTATTATTGTAGTCGAATACATATTATTGTACTAGAATACATGTTATTATTGTACTCGAGTAAATGTTATTGTACTAGAATAATCATTACTGTAGTAGAATAAATGTTATTATTGTACTAGAATAAATGTTATTGTAGTCGAATACATATTATTGTACTAGAATAAATATTACTGTAGTAGAATAAATGTCATTATTGCACTAGAATAAATGTTATTGTACGAGAATAAATATTATTGTAGTCGAATATATGTCATTGTACTAGAATACATATTATTGTACTCGAGTAAATGTTATTATTGTACTACAATAATCATTACTGTAGTAGAATACATGTCATTATTGTAGTAGAATACATGTCATTATTGTAGTAGAATAGATGTCATTATTGTACTAGAATACATGTTATTACTGTACTAGAGTAAATGTTATTATTGTACTAGAATAAATGGTAGTGTAGTAGAATACATGTTATTATTGTACTAGAGTAAATATTATTGTACGAGAATAAATGTTATTTCTGTAGTAGAATAAATGTAATTATTGTACTAGAATAAATATTACTGTAGTAGAATAAATGTCATTGTACTAGAATACATGTTATTACTGTACTAGAGTAAATGTTATTATTGTACTAGAATAAATGTTATTATTGTACTAGAATAAATGTTATTATTGTACTAGAATAAATGTTATTGCACTAGAAGAAATGTAATTATTCCACTAGAATAAATGTTATTATTGTAGTCGAATACATATTATTGTACTAGAATACATGTTATTATTGTACTCGAGTAAATGTTATTGTACTAGAATAATCATTACTGTAGTAGAATAAATGTTATTATTGTACTAGAATAAATGTTATTGTAGTCGAATACATATTATTGTACTAGAATAAATATTACTGTAGTAGAATAAATGTCATTATTGCACTAGAATAAATGTTATTGTACGAGAATAAATATTATTGTAGTCGAATATATGTCATTGTACTAGAATACATATTATTGTACTCGAGTAAATGTTATTATTGTACTACAATAATCATTACTGTAGTAGAATACATGTCATTATTGTAGTAGAATACATGTCATTATTGTAGTAGAATAGATGTCATTATTGTACTAGAATACATGTTATTACTGTACTAGAGTAAATGTTATTATTGTACTAGAATAAATGGTAGTGTAGTAGTAATACATGTTATTATTGTACTAGAGTAAATATTATTGTACGAGAATAAATGTTATTTCTGTAGTAGAATAAATGTAATTATTGTACTAGAATAAATATTACTGTAGTAGAATAAATGTCATTGTACTAGAATACATGTTATTACTGTACTAGAGTAAATGTTATTATTGTACTAGAATAAATATTACTGTAGTAGAACACATATTATTGTACTAGAGTAAATGTTATTATTGTACTAGAATAAATGTTATTATTGTACTAGAATAAATGTTATTATTGTACTAGAATAAATGTTATTGCACTAGAACAAATGTAATTATTCCACTAGAATAAATGTTATTATTGTAGTCGAATACATATTATTGTACTAGAATACATGTTATTATTGTACTCGAGTAAATGTTATTGTACTAGAATAAATATTATTGTACTAGAATAATCATTACTGTAGTAGAATAAACGTTATTATTGTACTAGAATAAATGTTATTATTGTAGTCGAATACATATTATTGTACTAGAATAAATATTACTGTAGTAGAATAAATGTCATTATTGCACTAGAATAAATGTTATTGTACGAGAATAAATATTATTGTAGTAGAATATATATCATTGTACTAGAATACATATTATTGTACTCGAGTAAATCTTATTATTGTACTAGAATAATCATTACTGTAGTAGAATACATGTCATTATTGTAGTAGAATAAACATTATTATTGTAGTCCAATACATGTTATTATTGTACTAGAATAAATATTACTGTAGTAGAATAAATGTTATTATTGTAGTAGAATAGATGTCATTATTGTACTAGAATACATGTTATTACTGTACTAGAGTAAATGTTATTATTGTACTAGAATAAATGGTAGTGTAGTAGAATACATGTTATTATTGTACGAGAGTAAATATTATTGTACGAGAATAAATGTTATTTCTGTAGTAGAATAAATGTAATTATTGTAGTAGAATAAATGTTATTATTGTACTAGAATAAATATTACTGTAGTAGAATAAATGTCATTGTACTAGAATACATGTTATTACTGTACTAGAGTAAATGTTATTATTGTACTAGAATAAATGGTATTACTGTAGTAGAATACACATTATTATTGTACTAGAGTAAATATTATTGTACTAGAATAAATGTTATTACTGTAGTAGAATACATGTTATTATTGTACTAGAGTAAATGTTATTGTACTAGAATAATCATTACTGTAGTAGAAAAAATGTTATTATTGTACTAGAATAAATGTTATTGTAGTCGAATACATATTATTGTACTAGAATAAATATTACTGTAGTAGAATAAATCATTATTGCACTAGAATAAATGTTATTGTACGAGAATAAATATTATTGTAGTAGAATATATGTCATTGTACTAGAATACATATTATTGTACTCGAGTAAATGTTATTATTGTACTAGAATAATCATTACTGTAGTAGAATACATGTCATTATTGTAGTAGAATAGATGTCATTATTGTACTAGAATACATGTTATTACTGTACTAGAGTAAATGTTATTATTGTACTAGAATAAATGGTAGTGTAGTAGAATACATGTTATTGTTGTACTAGAGTAAATGTTATTTCTGTAGTAGAATAAATGTAATTACTGTAGTAGAATAAATGTCATTGTACTAGAATACATGTTATTACTGTACTAGAGTAAATGTTATTATTGTACTAGAATAAATGGTATTACTGTAGTAGAATACACATTATTATTGTACTAGAGTAAATATTATTGTACTAGAATAAATGTTATTACTGTAGTAGAATACATATTATTGTACTAGAGTAAATGTTATTATTGTACTCGAATAAATATTATTGTACTAGAATAAATGTTATTATTGTACTAGAATAAATGTTATTGCACGAGAACAAATGTAATTATTCCACTAGAATAAATGTTATTATTGTAGTCGAATACATATTATTGTACTAGAATACATGTTATTATTGTACTCGAGTAAATGTTATTGTACTAGAATAATCATTACTGTAGTAGAATAAACGTTATTATTGTACTAGAATAAATATTATTGTAGTCGAATACATATTATTGTACTAGAATAAATATTACTGTAGTAGAATAAATGTCATTATTGCACGAGAATAAATGTTATTGTACGAGAATAAATATTATTGTAGTAGAATATATGTCATTGTACTAGAATACATATTATTGTACTCGAGTAAATGTTATTATTGTACTAGAATAATCATTACTGTAGTAGAATACATGTCATTATTGTAGTAGAATAAACGTTATTATTGTAGTCCAATACATGTTATTATTGTACTAGAATAAATATTACTGTAGTAGAATAAATGTTATTATTGTAGTAGAATAGATGTCATTATTGTACTAGAATACATATTACTGTACTAGAGTAAATGTTATTATTGTACTAGAATAAATGGTAGTGTAGTAGAATACATGTTATTATTGTACTGGAGTAAATATTATTGTACGAGAATAAATGTTATTTCTGTAGTAGAATAAATGTAATTATTGTAGTAGAATAAATGTTATTATTGTACTAGAATAAATATTACTGTAGTAGAATAAATGTCATTGTACTAGAATACATGTTATTACTGTAGTAGAATATACATTATTATTGTACTAGAGTAAATATTATTGTACTAGAATAAATGTTATTATTGTACTAGAATAAATGTTATTATTGTACTAGAATAAATGTTATTACACTAGAACAAATGTAATTATTCCACTAGAATAAATGTTATTATTGTAGTCGAATACATATTATTGTACTAGAATACATGTTATTATTGTACTCGAGTAAATGTTATTGTACTAGAATAATCATTACTGTAGTAGAATAAATGTTATTATTGTACTAGAATAAATGTTATTATTGCAGTCGAATACATATTATTGTACTAGAATAAATATTATTGTAGTGGAATAAATGTCATTATTGCACTAGAATAAATGTTATTGTACGAGAATAAATATTATTGTAGTAGAATATATGTCATTGTACTAGAATACATATTATTGTACTCGAGTAAATGTTATTGTACTCGAGTAAATGTTATTATTGTACTAGAATAAATGTTATTACTGTAGTAGAATACATGTTATTATTGTACTAGAGTAAATGTTATTATTGTACTAGAATAAATGTTATTATTGTACTAGAATAAATGTTATTGCACTAGAACAAATGTAATTATTCCACTAGAATAAATGTTATTATTGTAGTCGAATACATATTATTGTACTAGAATAAATGTTATTATTGTAGTCGAATACATATTATTGTACTAGAATAAATATTACTGTAGTAGAATAAATGTCATTATTGCACTAGAATAAATGTTTGTCGAGAATAAATATTATTGTAGTAGAATATATGTCATTGTACTAGAATACATATTATTGTACTCGAGTAAATGTTATTATTGTACTAGAATAATCATTATTGTAGTAGAATAAACATTATTGTAGTCCAATACATGTTATTATTGTACTAGAATAAATATTACTGTAGTAGAATAAATGTTATTATTGTAGTAGAATAGATGTCATTATTGTACTAGAATACATGTTATTACTGTACTAGAGTAAATGTTATTATTGTACTAGAATAAATGGTAGTGTAGTAGAATACATGTTATTATTGTACTAGAGTAAATATTATTGTACGAGAATAAATGTTATTTCTGTAGTAGAATAAATGTTATTATTGTACTAGAATAAATATTATTGTGATTATGGATCATGTTTGTGCTCTAAATTTCCTGCTCACTTCTGTCTGATTCGAGTCTAACATTGTTCACAGAGTCGTCATTGTAAGAGAGTTCAAACTCCAAATGAAGGAAGAGATATCGAGGTCTAAAATCAAGACGATTGTCCACTCATTAGAGGAGGTCTTGAGGAGATATGGTGAAAGGTTCCTTATTCAGAGGATATTAGAGAGGTTTAAACATTGGGAAGTGAGGCTCAGGTTGTTCCTCAGATAAAAGAATGGCTGTAAATGTAGATGGGGGGCAGCTGATTCAGGTCTCTTGCCTCGGACTCTGTTTCTCTAATCGCAGCTCGTATCAGACAGCTCACACTGTCTTCTAATAGAACGTCATTTAAACCACTTCCTGAACCTCCCAGCACTGCGTCATAGCCTCCTACAACAGAGACGTTCCACCAGTTTAGTTTTTACTCGTTTGATGTGTACTTCTGTGTACATCAGGTCGTAAACTAAAGTACTGGACACATGAACGCGAGTCTGTTCTTGAGCGGTAGTACTTCCAGTAGTAGTATTACTATCAGTGACAGATGATGTAATGATGATGATGTTTCTCACAGCTGATGAAGGTCCACAGGTAAAGTCCCATGGGGCCTTGCAGCGTCTCGTACGGTCGGCCGAAGGCGTTGAAGAAGAAGAAGCCGGTGACCACGGAGGAGAAGAGGATGACGACGCCACAGAAGAAGATGACGGACACGTGGAGGACTACTGGGATGACGCTCAGCAGGTCTGGGAAGACTGGGAGAGAAAAGCAGCTGATTGATATGAATCTCTGAATAAATAATGTGGACTTTTCTTCTTCTGCTGCTTTATTAACGTAGAAAGACATGCTGCCGTCTCTCTGCCCAGGTGCATGCTGGTCCTCCACCTGCTAACAGTGTAAAAGCCTGAGGGGTCTGTAGGGCTGGCCAGGAATATACCTGTATATATATATATATATATATATATGTAACATAGTTGAAGAGGTTCAGGTTAAATCCCGCTAAATGGGAAAAGTACGCCACCTGCTGTTGTAAATTTGTACCTGCACTGAATGGTAGACGCAAAGGACTATGGGTAATCCTGAACGCAACGGAGGATTTACTGAAAGGTA
>JAFEUB010000185.1:32500-110000 GCA_024529925.1 Ophthalmolycus amberensis
ATCTACAATGTGTTTCTGTCATTCAGGTTTAGTTGAGCTGTTTCTCTGTAAATTAAAGTTACTATAACTCATTATAACTTATAACGTATTATAACTCATTATAACTCATAACGTATTATAATGTATTATAACTCATAACTCATTATAACGTATTATAATGTATTATAACTCATAACATACTATAACTCAATTTAACGTATTATAACTCATTATAACGTATTATAACTCATAACGTATTATAACGTATTATAACTCATAACTCATTATAACGTATTATAACTCATAACGTATTATAACTCATTATAACGTATTATAACGTATTGTAACTCATAACGTAGTATAACATATAACTCATAACTCATTAATAATAATAATAATAATAATAATAATAGTTAATCATAATTACAATTAATAATATCAATAATATCTTACTGATCAGGGTGTTGGTGGTGCTCCTCCTCCCTCTGGTCCTCGATGCTCAAATGTTCGGTTCCCTGAAGTCTCCTCACTTCCCTGACTCGTACCCCAGAGAGACGGTTCTGCGGTGGAACCTCAGCGTTCCTGGCGGGTTCCAGATCAAACTGTCCTTCAGCCACTTTGACCTAGAGCCGTCCTACCTGTGTGAGTACGACTACATCAAGGTGAGACCGCACGGCATCATGGGTAGGATCTATACTGCACTCCTTCAATACACAAACCAAATGATTGTGATAATATATAACACTATAATACTACATATACACTCTGTATCATATATTAGACAATACTCTGTATCATATATTAGACAATACTCTATATCATACAAACATGTGCTGCCACCTACAAACACACATACACAGCTACACACACACACACACACACACGATGTTACTCTGCACCATGGCAACTTTTTCCTCGACAACAAGCAGCTGCAACACACAGAGAGCAGCCTTCCCACAATGCACTGCTGTGTTTGTTTGACCTGCTGTTCATTGACTTTCAATGTAAACATCAGATAAACATGTGAACCTCTTAAGTTACTGACCATCATAAGTTATCAATAATATTATTTGTATTGTTATTGGTAGTATTGTAAATTCTGATGATAATTATTATAAATAATTCGTTTTTTAAAGATAACTAGAGGTGAAGTCACTCCAGCAACAAATATCAGGAGACGTTTCTCCCAGAGACATTTCAATAAATTATTATATATAATCCATAAATGATTTTAACAAGAAAGTCTCAGTTTGTTCTAGTTTCATATATCTTACCTCTGTGGGTGGAGCAGAGCTCTGTTAGCTAACCTAGCTGTGTTAGCTAACCCAGCTCTGCTCCACATCTCACCTGATGCGTTTCAACTGTTGTGTCCAGGTGGAGGCGGAGGGGGAGGAGCTTGCGTTGTTCTGTGGGCGGGTGCAGACGGACACGGAGGCGGTTCCGGCTCAGCGGATCATCACTTCCCCCAGAAACTCCCTGAGCCTCCTCTTCTCCTCCGACTTCTCCAACGAGGAGCGCTACTCCGGATTTGTGGCTCACTACAGCGCCGTGGGTGAGCAGCATAGAACCGGGGTTACAACCAGTGTTGCCAACTCCTCAGCAAGGAAAGTAGCTATTGGCCGTCCTAAAAGTCGCTAAATGACGTCATTGCCTAATTTGCATAATTGTTTCGAACGGTGGATTGCTCCCTCCAGGTGGGGACGGAGTGCCGACCTCAAGCGAAGGAGTTCAAGTATCTCTGGGTCTTGTTCACGAGTGAGGGTAAGATGGAGCGGGAGGTCGACAGGCGGATCGGTGTGGCTGCAGCAGTAAAGCAGGCGCTGCACCGGACCGTCTTGGCGAAGAGGGAGCTGAGCCGGAAGGCAAAGCTCTCAATGTACCACTCGGTCTACGTTCCTACCCTCACCTATGGTCACCAACTCTGGGTCGTGACCGAAAGGACAAGGTCGCGGCTACAAGCGGCCGAAATGAGCTTCCTCCGTAGGGTGGCCGGGCTCAGCCTTAGAGATAGGGTCAGGAGCTCGGTCATCAGGAGGGAACTTGGGAGTCGAGCCGCTACTCCTTCGCGTCGAAAGGAGTCAGCTGAGGTGGTTCAGCATCTAATCAGGATGCCTCCTGGACGCCTCCCACTGGAGGTTTTCCAGGCACGTCCAACTGGGAAGAGAGTGGCTGGAGGGATTACATCTCCCAGCTGGCCTGGGAACGCCTCGGGATCCCCCAGAATGAGCTGGAACATGTTGCCGGTGAGAGGGAGGTCTGGGTCAGCCTGCTTGGCCTGCTGCCACCGCGACCCGACCCCGGATAAGCGGAGGAAAATGGATGGATGGATGGATGGATCGAACTACAAATGAACTTTCTTCTGTTGATTTTTTATTTTGCCATTGAAAGAGGCCATCACTTCTTATGGACCCCATTGTTAAATCCCCGTCATAACAGAGGCATTGTCAGCCCGTATACGCAGGAGTTTCTCTTTTTTAAAAGACATGTATTTACATCCCGCTCTGTAAGCCAGGGCGGGATCAGCGGCGGCTTTGCGCATGTGCGATTCATTTGCAGTCTGGACGCAGAGAGTGGGTCTCCTCTCTGCTCTGACTGCTGCTGGGACTTCTGCACGAGGTTACTGTGAGACCGACCGCCTGTGAGTGCTTTGGGACAGTGGAGGGGCTCACGGCAGCACCCGCTGCTCGTTGAGGACAGTAACTGCAAAACGATACGTCCTTTCACGTCAGAGTCTCCAAAACACCAGAAGTCTCCAATAACACCAGAAAAAGTCGCTAGATTTGTCGCTAGTAGCTCTTGACAAAAAGTCGGCAAGAAGATTTGGAAAGTCGCCAGATTCAGTGAGAAAGTCGCTAAGTTGGCAATACTGGTTACAACAGAGTGTGAGCAGCATAGAACCGGGCTTACAACGGAGTGTGAGCAGCATAGAACCGGGCTTACAACGGAGTGTGAGCAGCATAGAACCGGGGTTACAACGGAGTGTGAGCAGCATAGAACCGGGGTTACAACGGAGTGTGAGCAGCATAGAACCGGGGTTACAACGGAGTGTGAGCAGCATAGAACCGGGGTTACAACGGAGTGTGAGCAGCTGAGTCTCGTCTTTGGTCCCACAGTGTTCATGACTCACATTATCTACAGATAAGATGAGCCAATGAGACGAGACGTCAACATGTCTTTTTGTCTCCGTCTCCTCAGACGTGGACGAGTGCAGCGAGCGGACTGACGAAGTCCTCCTCTGTGATCACCTCTGTCACAACTACATCGGGGGTTACTACTGCTCCTGTCGACACGGTTACCTGCTGCACTCTGACAACCGCACCTGTAGAGGTGAGGCTGCAGGTGATGAGACAGACAGAAGTCTGTCCTAGTCCCTCCAGGTCTCTGAAGCATTCACTTCTTACCTGGTTGATCACAATTGCTAACTGATGCTGAACAGAGGTAAAGCTCCGCCTGCTGACCAATCAGAGCTCGGCTCACGGATCGTTAGATAACAATATATAAATATAAAGATTTAAAGTCAAAATCCAAAATAATAGAAACTGGCAGCTTTTCAGGCATAAAGAGCTTGAGGTGAATTCCAGCAGCTGAACCAGTTCACTGAGCCTCTTTGTGAACTCTGGGGTTTATTCAGGTTCAGGTCTGGAGAAATACATTTCAATTAGAACTGATGTTCAACCATTTAAACTAAACATTTACCTGAAAAATACATTTATTTCCTGAATGTAATGATATAATGCTCATTGACCTTAATAAATAGTTTGTATTCCTTTAACTTGAACATAAAAGTAATATGTTACTTTTCTAATTATACAACGGTATTATAACATTTACAAAGTAGACATGTGAACGGACTAAAAGTAAAAGGTCTTGTGTGTGTAACTCTGACCTCTGTCTGACTGATAGCAGCTGCTGATTGGTGCTAAATATTTACATGTTTCTGTGTGGAGGAGTCTCTCTCTCTCAAGACCCCAATTAACTGGTGAGAACTGTGTCACTGAAGGAAGCCAGAGTCAGGAACACACTCTCTCACACACACACACACACACACACACATGAATACATACATAAACACAAACACAAACATGCAACTGAATGCACATTACCTGCACATACCACTACCATGTCTGTTTGCATGGTGGGAACACAGACACATCAACACACATGCACAAGTATATACACCACACACACACACACACACACACACTTTAGTTAATTGTATTTGTATAACCCAATATGATAAATCACACATATTCCTCAGACAGCTTTAAATCTGAACATGAGACTAACAGTTCTTAGATCCTCACATCAGAAAATAGAGAGCAAATCAGATCAATAGATGTGAACAGCATTACAACATAGTAAATAATATGATATGAATGAGACATTATGAGACATAATGAAACATATGACAGTAGTAACGGCAGTGGTAGCACTAATAATAACAAAATAACAGCACCAGTGGATATAATAGAACAATAATGATAATAAAGGCGTTAACAGGAACAGAAATGAGAATAATGATAATAATAATATTTATAATTATAATGTATCAAAGGGTTTGAGGTAAAACTGCAATCCACGGAAACCTGTGAGGAGAGAAAACACAAAGACTCTTTAATGAGCATTAATGAGACATGAATTCATAGAGAAGGAGAGAGAGAAGATGAGAGAGGAGCTCAGTGGATCCTAGGAAGTCCTCTGTCCTATAAACCTGAGCCAACCCCAACTATAAACCTGAGCCAGCCCTAACTATAAACCTGAGCCAGCCCTAACTATAAACCTGAACCAGCCCCAACTATAAACCTGAGCCAGCCCTAACTATAAACCTGAACCAGCCCGAACTATAAACCTGAGCCAGCCCGAACTATAAACCTGAGCCAGCCCTAACTATAAACCTGAGCAACCCTAACTATAAACCTGAGCCAGCCCTAACTATAAACCTGAACCAGCCCTAACTATAAACCTGAGCAACCCTAACTATAAACCTGAGCCAGCCCTAACTATAAACCTGAGCCAGAACTAACTGTAAACCTGAACCAGCCCTAACTGTAAACCTGAACCAGCCCTAACTATAAACCTGAACCAGCCCTAACTATAAACCTGAACCAGCCCTAACTATGAACCTGAACCAGCCCTAACTATAAACCTGAACCAGCCCTAACTATAAACCTGAACCAGCCCTAACTATAAACCTGAACCAGCCCTAACTATAAACCTGAGCCAGCCCTAACTATAAACCTGAACCAGCCCTAACTATAAACCTGAGCCAGCCCTAACTATAAACCTGAGCCAGAACTAACTGTAAACCTGAACCAGCCCTAACTGTAAACCTGAACCAGCCCTAACTATAAACCTGAACCAGCTCTAACTGTAAACCTGAACCAGCCCCAACTATAAACCTGAACCAGCCCTAACTATAAACCTGAACCAGCCCTAACTATAAACCTGAACCAGCCCTAACTATGAACCTGAACCAGCCCTAACTATAAACCTGAACCAGCCCTAACTATAAACCTGAACCAGCCCTAACTATAAATCTACTTTCACATAACTTATGAAGCTGGTTGAACACTCAAAGAGAAACTCTTGGTCTCGGCACTGGAGAAGATTAAACGCACTGGAGAAGATTAAACGGGCTGCAATCTGCAACCTCACCACTAGATGACGCCAAATCCTACACACTGAAGCTTTAACTACTCTGTGTGTGTGTGTGTGTGTGTGTGTGTGTCAGTGGAGTGCAGTGACGGTGTATTCAGGGAACGCTCCGGTGTTCTGAGCAGCGTAGATTTCCCGTCTCCGTACCCAAAGAGCTCAGAATGTTCGTACCGGATCGAAGTGGAGCCGGGCTTCAGGCTCCGCCTCCAGTTCGACCCCCGCTTCGACGTAGAAGACCACCCTGATGTCAGCTGCCCCTACGACCACGTCAAGGTGAGGACAGCACATACACTCCTGTACACACACACACACCTGGTCTGTCAGCTGATCATCTGTCTTTCTGTGTGACCTGTCTGTGTGTCAGATCACAGCAGGACGCAGTGACTTTGGTCCGTTCTGTGGAGGTCGACCTCCAGGTGAGATTCAGACCGACAGCAACGTCGTCACCGTCTTCTTCCACAGCGACAACTCAGGAGAGAACCTGGGCTGGAGGATCACATACACATCTACAGGTAGGTACACACTGTACACACCTACAGGTAGATACACACTGTACACTACACCAGTGGTGGGCCGTCAGGGCCAGCAAGGCCTTCTCTGCTGGCCTAAACAGAATCACAAAGTTTAGCTATTTTATAATCTCATAATATTTGTTCATAAATACACATGTATTATAAATATTTTCCCCATTATCTTATGTTCTCATTGCACAGCTCCCGTCTTCCTCAGTTGCTCTGCTTCCAGTGCAGCTTGTTTTAAGTAGAGCTTTTATCCAATCAGATCTCACCTCTGTGTCTCTAGGTAGAACAGAGCCAGAGGCCTGCAGACTCAAGTGCATCCATGAGCACTTTAAGTGAATGGGGACGATATTGTTGATTGTCATAGTGTTCAACCAATCAGATCTTTAGTTTGACATGTTGGGCGTATTCTTTGACGTGTCAGAGCTGCTAGCTGGCCTACAAGTACGTCAGCATTAACAGTTTTCAGGTGCAGCTCTGCAGTGAGGTGCAGCGTGCGCTGCGATTGGTCAGTGGGCGAGCGTGCAACATCTGTGGTCACATGTGCAAAGACAAATACAACTTTTCATGCTATTTTGCCCGCGGGCTACATATAAAGTGATTCCAAGCAACACAGACGCATACGGTGTCTTTGCTCCTTGTTTTCAGCATATTGCTTGTACAGCATTTAAACATGGTGACCCTGATTTACATTTTTATATTCTGAACAGTTTACCATTTTCTTTTAATTTGCGAACGTGACTATTGTGAACCGAAACCTAACTTGCCAGCAGGGCTTAGTCGGAGTAATGAGAGTTCAAATTGAAAGATATGGAAGAAATGATGACATTTTTAGCGTTTTGCTTGGTGTAGATCTTTTTTTTAACCTAGCTTTGTTTTTGTAACACTCAATTGCTGAAGGAGGAGAAACAGATTTGTGAGTTGGGATTTAACCGGATTAAACTCTTTGTCAACAAAGAAAGGAGGATGGAGTTTGTCTTTAAGTGAACAGCATTTGGTAAGTCAACTGCATTTGTTTTCTTACATCTAATATCTGAATGGCCCCTGAGTGTGTAGCAGAATGTGTGTTGCTGCTGTTGTTTTCCCGTTAAGCTAGTTAGCGTAGCCTCCCAGAACACGTGCGGAGCCTCAGCTGTTTTTTTTTGTTTTTGTTCCGGTTCAGAGGTCACACAGTCCGTTGTCTTCTACGTGAGCGCAGAAAACATTATATTTCCTACAATTTAAGCTTCTGCATTTTCCAAACGCACTAGTATTATTCAAACGTATTGTTCGGTTCGTAAGCCTCGTACCGAACGGTTTAATACGAATACGTGTATTGTTACACTCCTAGAAAAGAATAATAACCGTAGCTGTGGTGTCATAATGAGGTTATTAGGAGGTGGTTCAGCTGCAGGACAGCAGTGAAGGCCCAGGTATAAAATGCACGGCCCGCAACTGCACACGATACGCATCTAGAGGTAGACACACGCATCTAGAGGTAGACACACGCATCTAGAGGTAGATACACGTAGATACACGCCTACAGGTAGATACACACACCTACAGGTAGATACACACACCTACAGGTAGATACACACACCTACAGGTAGATACACACACCTACAGGTAGATACACAGACCTACAGGTAGATACACAGACCTACAGGTAGATACACAGACCTACAGGTAGATACACACATCTACAGGTAGATACACAGACCTACAGGTAGATACACACATCTACAGGTAGATACACACACCTTCAGGTAGATACACACATCTACAGGTAGATACACACACCTACAGGTAGATACACACATCTACAGGTAGATACACACATCTACAGGTAGATACACACACCTACAGGTAGATACACACACCTACAGGTAGATACACACACCTACAGGTAGATACACACCTACAGGTAGATACACACCTACAGGTAGATACACACCTACAGGTAGATACACACCTACAGGTAGATACACACCTACAGGTAGATACACACCTACAGGTAGATACACACCTACAGGTAGATACACACTACACACATCTACAGGTAGATACACACTACACACATCTACAGGTAGATACACACTATACACATCTACAGGTAGATACACACTATACACATCTACAGGTAGATACACACTATACACATCTACAGGTAGATACACACTATACACATCTACAGGTAGATACACACTATACACATCTACAGGTAGATACACACTATACACATCTACAGGTAGATACACACTATACACATCTACAGGTAGATACACACTATACACATCTACAGGTAGATACACACTATACACATCTACAGGTAGATACACACTATACACATCTACAGGTAGATACACACTATACACATCTACAGGTAGATACACAGTGTACACTACACACATCTACAGGTAGATACACAGTGTACACTACACACATCTACAGGTAGATACACACTATACATTAACACACACAAAGCAGTGAGTAGACTCTTAAAGTTCCTCAAAGGCTGTTATTTTGTCATGACAGGTAGTAAGTGTCGAGCACCTGAAACCCCGCCCAATGCCCTGCTGACTCCCGTCCAATCAGAATACTCCTTCAAAGACCATATCCTGGTCACCTGTTCACCTGGATTCACACTGTTGAAGGTAGAACACACCTGCGCTTATTGTGAAACACCACCAGGGTTATAATTATTGAATATATATCTTTTTAATCTGCAGTTTTAGTTTTGAAGTCTATGTGAAAGTTACTACAAAAACTGATTTACTGTAAAAACTACAGTACTACTGTTACAGGCCAGTGGTGGATAATAAATAAGTACATTTACTCCAGTACTCTACTTTGGTTCAATCCAATTAGTTTTATTCGCACAGCCTAAAATCACATGACAAACCTGAACCAGCCCTAACTATAATCCTGAGCCAGCCCTAACTATAAACCTGAGCCAGTCCTAACTATAAACCTGAACCAGCCCTAACTATAAACCTGAACCAGCCCCAACTATAAACCTGAACCAGCCCCAACTATAAACCTGAACCAGCCCTAACTATGAACCTGAACCAGCCCCAACTATGAACCTGAACCAGCCCTAACTATAATCCTGAACCAGCCCTAACTATAATCCTGAGCCAGCCCTAACTATAAACCTGAACCAGTCCTAACTATAATCCTGAACCAGTCCTAACTATAATCCTGAACCAGCCCTAACTATAAACCTGAGCCAGCCCTAACTATAATCCTGAACCAGCCCTAACTATAAACCTGAGCCAGTCCTAACTATAAACCTGAACTAGCCCCAACTATAAACCTGAACCAGCCCCAACTATAAACCTGAACCAGCCCCAACTATAAACCTGAACCAGCCCCAACTATGAACCTGAACCAGCTCTAACTATAAACCTGAACCAGCCCTAACTATATACCTGAACCAGCCCTAACTATATACCTGAGCCAGCCCTAACTATAATCCTGAACCAGCTCCAACTATAATCCTGAACCAGCCCTAACTATAATCCTGAGCCAGCCCTAACTATAAACCTGAACCAGTCCTAACTATAATCCTGAACCAGCCCTAACTATAAACCTGAGCCAGCCCTGACTATAATCCTGAACCAGCCCTAACTATAAACCTGAGCCATTCCTAACTATAAACCTGAACTAGCCCCAACTATAAACCTGAACCAGCCCCAACTATAAACCTGAACCAGCCCTAACTATAAACCTGAACCAGCCCTAACTATAAACCTGAACCAGCTCTAACTATAAACCTGAACCAGCCCCAACTATGAACCTGAACCAGCCCTAACTATAATCCTGAACCAGCCCCAACTATGAACCTGAGCCAGTCCTAACTATGAACCTGAGCCAGTCCTAACTATAAACCTGAACCAGCCCTAACTATAAACCTGAACCAGCCCTAACTATAAACCTGAGCCAGCCCTAACTATAATCCTGAACCAGCTCCAACTATAATCCTGAACCAGCCCTAACTATAAACCTGAGCCAGTTCTAACTATAAACCTGAACTAGCCCCAACTATAAACCTGAACCAGCCCCAACTATAAACCTGAACCAGCCCTAACTATAAACCTGAACCAGCCCTAACTATAAACCTGAACCAGCTCTAACTATAAACCTGAACCAGCCCCAACTATGAACCTGAACCAGCCCCAACTATGAACCTGAACCAGCCCTAACTATAATCCTGAACCAGCCCCAACTATGAACCTGAGCCAGTCCTAACTATGAACCTGAGCCAGTCCTAACTATAAACCTGAACCAGCCCTAACTATAAACCTGAGCCAGCCCTAACTATAAACCTGAGCCAGCCCTAACTATAATCCTGAACTAGCCCTAACTATAAACCTGAGCCAGAGTTAACTATGAACCTGAGCCAGTCCTAACTATAAACCTGAACCAGCCCTAACTATAAACCTGAACCAGCTCCAACTATAATCCTGAACCAGCCCTAACTATAAACCTGAGCCAGTTCTAACTATAAACCTGAACTAGCCCCAACTATAAACCTGAACCAGCCCCAACTATAAACCTGAACCAGCCCTAACTATAAACCTGAACCAGCCCTAACTATAAACCTGAACCAGCCCCAACTATAAACCTGAACCAGCCCCAACTATAAACCTGAACCAGCCCCAACTATAAACCTGAACCAGCCCCAACTATGAACCTGAACCAGCCCTAACTATGAACCTGAACCAGCCCTAACTATATACCTGAACCAGCCCTAACTATATACCTGAGCCAGCCCTAACTATAATCCTGAACCAGCTCCAACTATAATCCTGAACCAGCCCTAACTATAATCCTGAGCCAGCCCTAACTATAAACCTGAACCAGTCCTAACTATAATCCTGAACCAGCCCTAACTATAATCCTGAACCAGCCCTAACTATAAACCTGAGCCATTCCTAACTATAAACCTGAACTAGCCCCAACTATAAACCTGAACCAGCCCCAACTATAAACCTGAACCAGCCCTAACTATAAACCTGAACCAGCCCTAACTATAAACCTGAACCAGCCCTAACTATAAACCTGAACCAGCTCTAACTATAAACCTGAACCAGCCCCAACTATGAACCTGAACCAGCCCTAACTATAATCCTGAACCAGCCCCAACTATGAACCTGAGCCAGTCCTAACTATGAACCTCAGCCAGTCCTAACTATAAACCTGAACCAGCCCTAACTATAAACCTGAACCAGCCCTAACTATAAACCTGAGCCAGCCCTAACTATAATCCTGAACCAGCTCCAACTATAATCCTGAACCAGCCCTAACTATAAACCTGAGCCAGTTCTAACTATAAACCTGAACTAGCCCCAACTATAAACCTGAACCAGCCCCAACTATAAACCTGAACCAGCCCTAACTATAAACCTGAACCAGCCCTAACTATAAACCTGAACCAGCTCTAACTATAAACCTGAACCAGCCCCAACTATGAACCTGAACCAGCCCCAACTATGAACCTGAACCAGCCCTAACTATAATCCTGAACCAGCCCCAACTATGAACCTGAGCCAGTCCTAACTATGAACCTGAGCCAGTCCTAACTATAAACCTGAACCAGCCCTAACTATAAACCTGAGCCAGCCCTAACTATAAACCTGAGCCAGCCCTAACTATAATCCTGAACTAGCCCTAACTATAAACCTGAGCCAGAGTTAACTATGAACCTGAGCCAGTCCTAACTATAAACCTGAACCAGCCCTAACTATAAACCTGAACCAGCTCCAACTATAATCCTGAACCAGCCCTAACTATAAACCTGAGCCAGTTCTAACTATAAACCTGAACTAGCCCCAACTATAAACCTGAACCAGCCCCAACTATAAACCTGAACCAGCCCTAACTATAAACCTGAACCAGCCCTAACTATAAACCTGAACCAGCTCTAACTATAAACCTGAACCAGCCCTAACTATAATCCTGAACCAGCCCCAACTATGAACCTGAGCCAGTCCTAACTATGAACCTGAGCCAGTCCTAACTATAAACCTGAACCAGCCCTAACTATAAACCTGAACCAGCCCTAACTATAAACCTGAGCCAGCCCCAACTATAAACCTGAACCAGCCCCAACTATGAACCTGAACCAGCCCTAACTATGAACCTGAACCAGCCCTAACTATATACCTGAACCAGCCCTAACTATATACCTGAGCCAGCCCTAACTATAATCCTGAACCAGCTCCAACTATAATCCTGAACCAGCCCTAACTATAATCCTGAGCCAGCCCTAACTATAAACCTGAACCAGTCCTAACTATAATCCTGAACCAGCCCTAACTATAAACCTGAGCCAGCCCTAACTATAATCCTGAACCAGCCCTAACTATAAACCTGAGCCAGCCCTAACTATAAACCTGAACCAGCTCTAACTATAAACCTGAACCAGCCCCAACTATGAACCTGAACCAGCCCTAACTATAATCCTGAACCAGCCCCAACTATGAACCTGAGCCAGTCCTAACTATGAACCTGAGCCAGTCCTAACTATAAACCTGAACCAGCCCTAACTATAAACCTGAACCAGCCCTAACTATAAACCTGAGCCAGCCCTAACTATAATCCTGAACCAGCTCCAACTATAATCCTGAACCAGCCCTAACTATAAACCTGAGCCAGTTCTAACTATAAACCTGAACTAGCCCCAACTATAAACCTGAACCAGCCCCAACTATAAACCTGAACCAGCCCCAACTATAAACCTGAACCAGCCCTAACTATAAACCTGAACCAGCTCTAACTATAAACCTGAACCAGCCCCAACTATGAACCTGAACCAGCCCCAACTATGAACCTGAACCAGCCCTAACTATAATCCTGAACCAGCCCCAACTATGAACCTGAGCCAGTCCTAACTATGAACCTGAGCCAGTCCTAACTATAAACCTGAACCAGCCCTAACTATAAACCTGAACCAGCCCTAACTATAAACCTGAACCAGCCCTAACTATAATCCTGAACTAGCCCTAACTATAAACCTGAACCAGCCCCAACTATAAACCTGAACCAGCCCCAACTATAAACCTGAACCAGCCCCAACTATAAACCTGAACCAGCCCCAACTATGAACCTGAACCAGCCAAAACTATATACCTGAGCCAGCCCTAACTATATACCTGAGCCAGCCCTAACTATAAACCTGGGGTTAGGGTTAGGCCTGGCAGGGTTACAAACTGGGACTGATCTGATAAACAGGACTTAAACCAGTACATTGTTGTATTGGTTCTGGGTACTTCTTCGACTACTACTGCTGCTGGCTTGTCCTGTTAACAGGAAGATGTTTCTTATCTTGTCCTGTGTCTTTGTCTCTTTGTGTCTCTGTGGTTCAGGATGGAGAGAATCTGGATCACTATCAGATGGACTGTCAGTCTGATGGATCGTGGAGTAGCAGTCCTCACTGTCAGAGTAAGAAATCATTCTGCAACATGTTAAACTTTAAGGGAAACATCTGTGTGATCAGATTCATTATTAAATCATTGCTAACACTAACACGTTCTTTCACTCAACAAGAAGGCAGCATTAACACATTCTATCACCGATACATTTCCTATATATTGGATCACCTATATATGGATATCAGCTTCACACATGTAGCTGGATTCTGCACTGAATGTGATCAACTAACTAAAGCATCAGTAGTTATCAGTGAAATATAGTGGTGGATCCCAAAGAGCTGACACGAGTCAACCAGTAACCAGTGACTGTATATAGTAACAGTATAGTAACTGTATATAGAAACTGGATATATAGCAACCATCCAGTAACTGTATACAGTTACTGTATACAGTTATTGGATATATAGTTACTTTATATATAGTAACTGTAGCTGATATAGTTGCTGTATATAGTTTCTGTTACCGTTTATACAGTAACTGTACATAGTAACTGTATAACTGTATATAGGAACGGTATAACTGTTTATATCAGAGGTAGCCAACACGGTGCCTGCGGGTGTGGGGACCATGTGAGTCGCCCGCAAGGCATGTTCTAAAAATAGCACTAGGTCCCCATGGAGCTCCGTCTAAAAATTGTAGTTTCTGTTCTTTTTTAATCAAAAACACTTGCATTCATGTAGATTTTAAAAGGAAGAGGCCGCCGCACCGCACTAGGTTTTCAGGTTCCGAATGGCGGGCGCTTCCCGTTGGCACCGGACGCGCCACGATCGCACACCGTCGTCAGGTCCGTCAGTCCTCGGAACAGGCCACGGGGCAACAACTCGTGGGTGGCGGGGGTAGAGGTGAGGCAACGCAGTACGATTGAAAAGGCCCAGACTAGAGGTTTGAACGCAGGCGCCCAAAGACGCTCGCGTGCCTCGGAGGGTTGGATCCTCCTCGGCTATAGACAAGACTTTTTACTAGTTTCTTCGTGGAGAAAAAGGTACCCAAAAAAAAGCTGGTGACTACAGACTACAGGCCGGCATTCAGGCTTCATTGCGCAATGCAAAGTTGACCCAGATTTCCCAAAATGTGGTGATTAGTACTAATGTAATAGGATTCATTTAAAAATGTGAAAGAGTTGATTTTTTTTATCTTACATAACTGATAATGTGTTTAAACATGGGACAGAGTTCATGATTTGTTCAAACATGTTACAAAGGAAGTGATTAGTATAAACGAGTCATGATGTGAAGATATGACAGTTAATGATTTTCTAAAATTTTTTAGACGTGATAATTGTTACAAATATATAACAGGTGCGATTTTGAACAAAATACACAATCATTGTTAATAATTATTGTGAGGAATAATTAACATTGACATGTGATCAGACAGTCTCTTCACATATATCATTATTATTAAAAGGTGATCTGTGCAACTTTGTTATTCAGGAGGTTTGTATCAAACAAGTAGCCCTTCGTACTGCTCAGTACCCTTGAAGTAGCTCTCAGTTTCAAAAAGGTTGGTGACCCCTGGTTTATGTAGTAACGGTACATAGTAAATGTATGTATAATAACTGTTTAGTAACTATATATTTTTAACTGTACATCGTAACTGTATAGTAATAGTATAAATAGTAACTGTACATAAAAACGAAATAGTAACGGTATAGTTTTGGATATAGAGTAACTGTACACAGTAGCTATATATAGTAACTGTATATATATAGTAACTGTACAGAGTACCTGTATAGTTATTATATATATAGTAACTGTAGCATGAGACCTCAGATCAGGTTGAACTTAATGGTTTCCGTCTCTTTCTCTCTAGAAACAGACTCTAGGAGGAGGAGGTCTTTGTCCATCATCTTAACCAATCACAGTCGAGATTAGTCAGAGAGTGATTCTTATTGGCTGATAGCAAAACTGTAGGAACAGTTTATGTTTGTCAGTAGTTTTAGATTATTTTCTAATAAAACAAATTAAAAAAAGAATCTCCAGTCGTGTGTTTTTGTCAAACAATCTGTCGATCATAATAAAAATAATGATAACAATAATAATCAGATTTTAATACTGCCATGTTATCAGTGACATCACAGCAACACTCAGTCTTCTGATGATAAACTCTCAAGTTTGGATCAATGACATTTAGAGTTTGTTTCTACTTCTGTATGAACTCTGACAGGAAGTAGTCGTACCAGCAGAGCAGCTTTAAAACAGAACATGAAAGAGTCCTGTGATTTTAATATTATAGTTCATATCACATTAGAAATCATTAGGAATCATCTGCATAATGTATTAACATATGTAATGCTAAAATGAAAAATACTGTAAAAAAGTAGCAGAAAGGACTTCTAAAATATATAAATGTGAGATTCATATTGAAAAGAACTGTCTGAATTTGGATACATTATATTCAAAATATAGATATCCATATAATATGTGTCACCATGTTTCAGTTATTAAGGACAATAGTTCCATCAAGTCTGCTCATTCTACCATCTAAGAGCTGCTGGGTCTTGTTCATTTAGTATTCATCACGGTTCCTCTCTCTTTCACAGCGGTGGATTGTGGGAGTCCGAAGTTGGTCGCGATGGCCAACTTGGTGTTTGGAAGTAAAGACAACAGCACACAGTTTGGATCGAGTGTTCAGTACGTCTGCAGGGAGGACAGCTTCCAGCTCAACAACAGCAACAGTAAGAGTATTATTCGCACAGCCTAAAATCACACGACAAACCTGATCCAGCCCTAACTAGAAACCTGAACCAGCCCTAACTAGAAACCTGAGCCAGTCCTAACTAGAAACCTGAACCAGTCCTAACTAGAAACCTGAGCCAGTCCTAACTATAAACCTGAACCAGCCCTAACTATAAACCTGAACCAGCCCTAACTATAAACCTGAGCCAGCCCTAACTATAAACCTGAACCAGTCCCAACTATAAACCTGAGCCAGCCCTAACTATAAACCTGAACCAGTCCCAACTATAAACCTGAACCAGCCCCAACTATGAACCTGAACCAGCCCTAAATATAAACCTGAACCAGGGTTAACTATGAACCTGAACCAGCCCTAACTATAAACCTGGGGTTAGGGTTAGGCCTGGCAGGGTTACTCTAAGAGTATTATGACTGTATTACTCAAAGTACTGAGTATAACATAGAAATGTCATAAAGTCATATAGTATGTCAGAAAAGGTCATAGTACAATACGTCATAAAAAGTCATAGTGTTGTATGTCCAAACACGATATCTGTGTGTGCGGTAGGTCTCTACATCTGTGGGCCGAGTGGAGAATGGGTCAACTCGGAATCAGGAACAAGACTGCCGAGCTGTTTACCAGGTAACCTTCAATCTACCACATGACGTCATCTTCCTCATTGAAAGAGTGAATCCATGAGTTCATGATCGCTACTGAATATACATATACATCTATTGTAATGTCATGAGACGTTCCTAGGCCAAGGTACTTAACAAAAACAGGCAAAAATCAAAGGTTCCCAGAAAAAGGTCACATTTTATTCTTCCGTTTCTGGCAACTCAGGTAATTCTCGTTATTCAAACTCAAAAAGTCCAAAACAAACAAAAAGCGTCCAAGAGGAGGTAATGGTTCATTCAACTGAACAGTGTTGGGAACGTAGAGGGGCGTGTTTGGGTTATCAGCATTTAAGAAACTGAATTCTTGACATCAATAGAATTATTAATGTAAGTAACAATTATTAATGATTATTAATAACAACGGGGCACCACCCTGTAAACAGGGACTAATAACCAAACGATAAACTAAGTCTCATAATTAGTGGCCACTCGTAATGTCAATAGTCGTGTGCGACTATTCATTCGAGGTGACAGTGAAGGTTTAAGTTCGTACACAGACCACTACATCCAAACCTTATTACACAAATATGCACAAGTAATCACAAACGACTGCTCTTTAAAATATAACAGAATTTATTAAATCGAAATAATAAGTGATCAGATCAATTAATATCACAACCAACAACGCTATCATACAATTTTATATGCCTAACCTAACAAATGAATAAAATGGGTGATGATGTATGTAATACAAGTATGTGTGTGTGTGTATGTAAAGGAAGGGGGGCTTAAAGCTACCGCTAAAAACTACAAAGATGGCGGCGTCGAGTGACGCGGACAAAAAGGGGAAAAGCCTTAAAGCGCTATAGCTAAAACCTACCACCAGATGGCGTAGTCGAGTGACTTAGACAAAATGGCGGTGGGGGGGGGTCTTACAGAGCTATAGTTAAAACCTACCACCAGTCGGCGTAGTCGAGTGACTTAGACAAAATGGCGGTGGGGGGGGGGGTCGGCTGTATGTGATCACGTGTGACGGCGCACACGTGAGTTAGAACAATAGGTGAGCGTTTCACCCACAATCCGGAGCTCTATGTGTGTGTAAATTACGGAAAACAAGAGGAATAAAAGGGCAGAGAGAGAGGAATCAGAGTTTCTGCGTGCGGTGTCGCGTCGTAGTGGAAGTGAGGGTCGCCGAGCGTATCAAACACAAGCTGCCGTTGTCGCGTTGCGAACTATCGACACTTGTGCTCGATACTCGCGGTTCCACACTCCACTCACAGAATTGATTCAAGGAAAGAGCAAGAACAAATGAAAATCAAATAAATCCCAAAGCAAACAGTCAAACAGGAAGCGCACAATGGGACGGGCTTCTGAGCTCCGTCGACGATTGCGCAATCTCTCAGCAAACAAAAACAATGACTTTAACACGACAGAAACACGGGAATAATAACCTATAAATGAATGGCCTGAATTAAACTCAAGTTAATTTAAGCTAAACTACGCCCAGACACCGAAACTCTTACTCTGAGATGATCCGTTGCACCGTGGTAGAGTGTCGATGAATGGTTTTCTTCCTCCAGGAAGAAAAAGAAAAAAAACGGCTCGGAAGAGCGGCTGGTCACGCGGCTGGTGAGCGGCTGGTGAGCGGCTGGTGAGCGGCTGGTGAGCGGCTGGTGAGCGGCTGGTGAGCGGCTGTTGAGCGGCTGCTGGTTCGACCGTCCTCGCTGCAGAGAGGAGGGCCTGTGGTTTCCAACGTCGGCTAAGACACGTGTCGTTCGTAGTCTCCCGGTAATGGTCGGTGAAGGAAGATGTTTTAGTCTTCCTTGGACCGTGGCGTGTACACGAAGGGGGGGGGAAGCGGCTGCGTCAGGATGCGCTTCTCGCGGGCCCGAGGCCTTAAACTCAGAATAGACGTAGTCGGTTTTCGTCCAGCGAAAGGGACACGTGCGTGCTGAGATGAGGGGGAGGGGGAGGTCGATCGGGTCCTCGTGAATCTTCTTGGAAGCCGGACGGAGTCCAGAGCGAAGAGAGCGATATTTCGCTGCGTTGGCGCTTATAAGCGGGTCTCTGCGCACAGCGGGAGACGGCTTGTCGGCCAATGAAAGGTCCGGCTGACCAGTGGCCGAAGGCGGGGTCATCTTAAAGGGGCAAGGATCAGATCCTAGGTCAATTGTGAAGAGAGCCGAGACTGTGAGGAGCTCAGCCAGCCACCAGGTGGCGCCAGACCCCAACATCCCCCCTTTGGTCTGAAGATCGGGATGCGGGTCACGGTCTTTAGAGCAAACCAAGGGCTGGCACTTACATCCATGTGATAGGGAAAAAACAAACTGTCCATATATTCCTGAGAACCTGAAGAGGTTAGATAGTCCAAGTATTCCTGGGATCAAAACAGGGGTTAGCAGGCAGTGTTCAATGTTCAGAGTTCAGAGTTCAGAGTTCACTGGTGTCTGGGTACTAACTAAGGTGGCATCTGGGCAGATGACTTTAACTACTTTTCCCTACACCTACTATCATACACAATTCAAATCATAGGTGAGCAAAACATTATTCCCAAATAATTCAATCGCTAATATGATGTTGTGATACTTCAAGCATTGCAGTATAGTGTCAAAGAACGTAACAACCCAAATAAAACAAAACAAAACACAAAGGATAAAAAGGGAAAGAGGTAGAAAGAAGGGAAGCCGAGGAGGGATACAGTGGTTACTGATTCTACTCCTAGACAGGACTGGAGACCGTCAGCGGGGCGGTCGCCGGGTGGCTAACACGTGGAGCTCCGTATAGGAGGGAGTCCAGCCTGTTCTGTAGCTTCTGGATGTATTTGTACATAATATGTGCGATGATTGCTGTGATTATCCAGCCACTAAGAAGGAGTCCCAAGGCTAGCATGCTGAGGTTGGTCGCCTGGTAGGGGTTGGACCTAATCAAATGGTTAAACAATGTGGTCGTGAGTCCAGTGGGTTTGAGGCTGAACTGGACCAATTTCGTCCCTTCTGTTAGAAGCTGCTGTTGGATGTTATCATCAATGGTGAGGTTGTGACCCTTGAAGGCGTCCATAATCTCAATCTCTACATCGTGTGTGTCTGGGTTGAGGTAATGGAGGACGATGTCCTTGATGTGCAGTGTGGCTCCTTGTGGAACTGTCAAAAAGAATGTCTGATTTGGTAAAGTTAGCTTAGTGGCGGTGTCATGGCGATCGTATGATACGAGGACTTCGGTGGCTGGGGTGCTAACCAGCCATCTGTTGCCTGCTCGTTCTACTCTTGTCTCCGTACCATCATCCTTGACGGACAGGCTACCTCGGCACCTCTGTTCAGGGGACTCGGCTCTCAAGCCGCAGAGGTAGCCTGTTACGTCTCTAACGAAAGGGTTGCTCGGGCAGACCCAGTGGATTTCTTTAGTTTTTGTACACATGCCTAGGTTGGGGATGAGGTAGAGGGAGACATCGTCGTCATGGTAAGCAAGGATTGGCGGTGTTGTGAGGTGTACATGTGTATCACCTTTCCAGAATCCGACATTCAAAACTGACTTCATTCGATATACATTTTGTCTCTCTATGATTGGTAGATTCAGAATGAATCCTATTTCTAGGTTCTTTGGATCTACCGATATCGGGATGGCGCAGCCAAGACTATAAGCTAGATGTACCTGTGATGGTTGCACAACAGTAGTGGTCGCAGATCTAAGGATTTTGTCAACAAGGTCCAAAGGGACCAGATAGGGTGGGATTTTCCCACTGGTCAAGCTATTGACCGATGAGCTGATTTCTCTGATGAGATCCTGCATTAAATCTCGTACTACTCGTACATAGGTTATGTCTTCTTGGACTACTTCGGAGAGAGTAGCTAAGGCATGCAAGGTGTTATTGAGGAGAGCAGAATGTAAGTTTACAGTGACGATGGTTCCCTGAAGGGTTTTACCCAGGCCCTGTAACTGTGCTTGTTGGAGTTGGATTCGCTGTTGGATCTCTGGCATTTCTTTGTCAAGTTCGCCCATGTGTCTTTGGAGCGCGCTCAGGCTAATGGAGTTGGCGGCCGAGAGGCCGATGGAGAAAAGGGACCCAATGGCCGATGCTGCGACGAGCAGACCGCCGAGGAATCTCTTTGGTCGGTTCTTACCGCTAAGATCCTCCTCAGTGACCAAGAACTTGTGTAATTGGTCGAGGATGTGAGCGGTCGTCTGCTTGGCCCTGTCGACTGTGTCGTGGGCTTGGACTCCGCTCAACCTTCCTTCGGTCAGCCGTGGGGGCAATCGGATATGCTTACGGTACACGTCCCAGGGGTCTAGTCGTACGTAGACTCTCTGGGTGTAGAGGCCGCAACGGGTAATTAGGAGTCCGGGTGTCCCTTGTAGGACGATCCCAGTCTGTGGGCCTGGTTCCACCATTTCTAGCGCTTGGGTGAGTTGTAGACCGAAGAGTATGCCAAGGATCCAAGTGAGCCCCATCTGTGAACACACCAGAATCTGATTACTGTGGGGATGATGTGTTCTATGTTATAGGTTAGTGCATGCCGACGGGGTGAGTTGGGGCATGCAGTTAATTCCTATCTCTACTGGGGGGAGATGGCCGTAGCCTCTCCTTGGAGTGAACCCGGTTTGTAGGGTTTGATTTGGTTCGCATGGACCCATTTGTATGCCGGTGGCTGTTTGGTCTTAGGGACCCGGATCCGATATGCTACCGGTGAGAGTTTACCTACGATTTCAAAGGGGCCTGTCCAGCGAGGTAGGAATTTCTTTGAGATTCCCACTGGGCTGGCGAATCTAAAGTAGAAAACCTTGTCGCCCACCTGGTATTCGTGGTGCGATGCCTTCCTATCGTAGTAGGCCTTAGAGCCTTTTGCGCTGTCTTCCAAGTTCTCTTGGGCCCACGCAAACGTATCTCGGAGGTGCTCACGCAAGTCTGAGACGTACTGATGTGTAGTGTAGGCTGTCGCGACGCTGACGTCCTCGGGGTGGTACAAGAGGTGAAGTGGGAGAGTCATCTCCCTTCCCGTCATCATTTCAAAGGGTGTGACCCCCGTGGAACGGTGCGGGGTGGACCTAATGGCCATCAGTACCAAGGGGAGTTTCACGTCCCAGTCTCTGCCACTGTTGCTAACATACTTCTTGAGCATGCTGACAATAGTGCGGTTGGCCCGTTCGACCTGACCGGAGGACTGGGGGTGGTACGAAATGTGGAATTTGGATTCAATTCCCAAGATGTCGTATACGCTAGTCATGACGTGGGAGGTGAAATGGGTACCTTGGTCTGAATCGATGGAGAGGGGTAGACCCCAACGGCTGAACACGTGGTTCAGAAGTAGGACTGCAGTCGTCATAGCCGTGTCATTGGGTGCTGGGAGGCATTCCACCCATTTAGTGAATGCGCATGTGACGGTGAGGAGGTATTTGTTACCTCTTGAGGACTTAGGGACTGGACCGACCCAGTCGATTTGGAGGTTGGACCATGGGAATGTGACCCCCCTTGCTTGGAGTGGGGCACGACTGATGGGGCGGGATGGTTGGAACTGGCAACAGACCAGACATCCCCGTACGTAGGACTTAGTGTCCCGCATCATGGACGGCCAATAAGCGACTTGCTTGAGGGTGTTGAGAGTTGCCCTGTAGCCCCGATGTCCTCCTGTTAAGGAGTCGTGAGCATGGGTCAACATCACCCCCCTATGGTCGGTTGGGACGACCCAACGGGACGGACCTTGACCCTCGTAGGAGTAGACCAACAGACCCTGGTCTATCTTCAGGCGTGACTGGATGGACTTAAGGCCTTTCAGTTCTCGTGAGTCTAACGGTGGCGGTGCCACCTGTTGTGACGGAAGGTTCAGTATCTGGTTTCGCATGCTTTGAATAGCCGGGTCTCGTTCCTGCATCGTAACCAAGTCTGTGTCGCCGGGTTTGCGTCCCAGGTGCAAGGTCTGGAGGCACGACTGCGGATTCTCTGCTTTCTCTTTGGTTTGCCGCCGAGTGATCGCGTTCACTGCGTACGTTTGGGGGCTTGGGAGCCAGCTTTCCTGGAACTCCCAAGGCGTGCCTTGTTCAGCCCCCAATTTGGCGAGGCGGTCCGCCTCATCGTTCCCGTCCCTATCAGGGCCGGAGGTTTGGGAATGACCCTTTACCTTCTTCCAGTAAATTGTCATCCCCTGGGTTGTCACAAGCTGATCGCATGTGAGGAAGAGCTCTGAATGTTTGACCTCTTTGTTTCGAGCATTTTTCATGCCGTTTGCCTCCCACGTAGGGAAGTGAGAGATGAAACTATGGCGAGCATAATTAGAGTCCGAGCAGATCACCAGCTGTACAACTGCTTGCCTAGTGGCCTGTTGGAGTGCGATGAGTGCTGCTGCAATCTCTGCATATTGGCTCGATTTTGATCCGAGTTGGTAGCAGAGTGGTTCGTTCGTTTCGAAGCCCACCCATTTGATACCAACTCCAGCGCGGATCTGGCTCTCGTGATGGAATGAGCAGCCGTCCACATAGACCTTCGGGAGGCCTTGGCAGATGTTCTCATCATAGTAATGATGGTTGGATGGAAGCGATGGGGTTGTCATGATTGAAGATTGGGAGCTTGGCTGTTCTTCACAGTCGCAGTGTTGGCACTGCGCAAGACCCTGGCCCAGAGCCATCTTGTGGTTCTGGGCGTACTTAATCTCAACATCATAGCCTTGCAACGCCATCATCCAGGATGCGATACGACTGTTAGAGACTCGACCCTCTCTTAGGCGCTGACTGTTCAAGAATACGACCGGTTGGTGGCAAGTCTCGATGATGACTTTCTGACCTCCGATGTAGCTACGGAAATGTTCCACCGCCCAAACGGTGGCAAGAAGGGCCTTTTCGCAGTCGGAGAACTTAATCTCGACGGTGCTTAAAGGTCGGCTGGCGTAAGCAACGACCCGCCGGTCGGTGTCGTATTTCTGTGCCAAAGCAGCGCTAAGGCACTGGGAAGAGAAGCTGGCCTCAAGATGGAACTCTTTGTCTTTGTCTGGGTAGGCCAGACAAGGGGCGGAGCAGAGCTTCTCCTTCATTTGGCGGAAGGATTGCTCTTGGGGTCCCCCCCATTCGAAAGGGCTATCTTTGCGCAGAAGCTCCGTGAGGGGTCTGGCTATTTCTGCGTAGTCCTCAATGAACTGCCGTGAATAGTTACAGACACCCAGGAAGCTCCTGAGTTCCGACACGTTTGTCGGAGCTTTGATGTTTCGGATGGCTTGTATCCTCTCTGCCAGAGGTTCAATGCCGTCTGCGCCCACCGTGAGCCCCACGTACTTGACCTTAGTACGGCACCACTGGCCTTTGGTGATGGCCAGTTTGGCTCCTGCGGCGGCGAGCTGGCCGAGAACATGGCGGATCTCAGCCAGGTGTCCCTCAAAGGTCCGACTCCTCATGAGGATGTCGTCCACGTATATGAGGTTTCCACGAGCGGCGGCGTCGGCCATTGCTTTGTGGAGGAAGATGTTGAACTCTGAGGGAGAGTTTGAGTACCCGAACGGGCAGCGGTTCCAAGTGTACTGGCGATTGCCAAAGGAGAACGCAAGCTTGTATTGGTCGACTGGGTCGACTCTCATGGTCCAGAACCCATTGGCTATGTCCACCGTTGAGAAGAAACAGGCCTCTTTTACCTTTGCCAGTTCCTGATCCAAGTGGATCATTGGCCAACGGGAGAGGGGAACCTGCTTGTTCAGTGGGCGGTAGTCGATGGTAAGACGCCATTTCCCAGTTGGCTTCAGCACTGGCCAGATGGGCGAGTTGTACGTTGAGTTGCACTCCCTGATGATTTGCTTTTCCAGCAATTTGTCAAGGATCTCTTGAATCGAGTCATAGGCGGCCAATGGGATTCTGTACTGACGTACAAAGGTTGGTTGGGCCTGTGGGTCGGTGGGGATGCGGACCGTGTGGAGGTCGGTGACTCCACAGTCGTGGGAGTCTTTTGAAAAGATCTCCTGAAACTCGCGGAACAAGTGTCGAAGTGCGTCTCTCTGAGTTTCTGTTGTCAGAGCGTCCGACTTCGCGAGCTGTTGTTCCATCTCTGCCTCAAAGCCAGGGTACGGTTCGTTTGTCGGTGAATCCGCACTCGTGACCTCGGGGGTCGAATCTCCTGGTGGAGTAGTGAGGGTGTACACTATCATGTCGCCGCCAGTACTCAGGGAAGCGTCGTGGATTGCTTCGCTCTGTAGCATTTCATGACGGACGATGGTGATCATTTTGGTCGGAAAGGTGTAAAGAAGACCATTCAGTTCACCCTCTCTAGCGAGGGATGGGGGCAGCTCCCCTATGACAGGGACTGTGAGTTCAAAGTCGTGGAAGGACTGGTCAACCAGTATCCCTAATGGTTGCCCTCCCGTCACCTGGATCGGTGAGTAGGTCAGATTCTGAACCAGTATGTAGGCTGAACGATTGTTCACCTCAAGCAGGGGCGTACCACAGACTGTCAAGTTCAGTTCCCAAAAGCGGGGCAGCGGTTGGAAGAACGCCTGTTCGCTAGGCAGCGTCTGTCCCTTAAGGATGACGAGGCGTATGGAAACTCCGGCAGTGCGGGCGGGCACTGTCGTGCCAGTTTCGCTGGCGACTTGACACCCCTGGGGGATGGTTTGCCCCGAGACCATGTGTTCGGGTTCGGTGGAAAGGGGGTAGCGCTCAGCGCTACCTTGGGACCACAGAACCTGGTGGACTGTGTCGAATACGGCGCCAAGTCTTACTAGCAGGTCTGCGCCCACAAAGAACGGGGGATGGAGTCGAGGGACCACACTGATCAGATGTGTCACCTGTTTACCTCCAATCCGTACGTGGAGGGCACACACACCGATGGCTTTGAGCATCGTTTGTGGTAGTTCAGCTGACAGAAGCCGGTGGCTTCTCTGAACGAAGACTGGTGGTGGATTTTGTTGGCAGAGCGTGTTGAACACGTCTTGGCTGACAGCTGACTTTTCAGACCAGAGTGCTAGGAGAGCCTCTGGATTCATAATGCCATTGAGGTATACGCCTCCAGTCAAGCGGGGGGCGTACAATGCTGAAGTTGGGTCTTCCAACGAGCAAAGGAAAGACTGGTGATCACGGGGCAAGTTCTCATGGTTCGGCTGCGACTGTCCCAGGTCCGCAGGCGAAGCGGGCTGAGCCGACTCAGGGGGAGTCTCTGGCAGGCACAGGGGCGTCGGCAACTCGTTTTCATGAATGACGGCGACTTGTCCGTCTGGAACTGACGTGTCACCAGTAAGGTTCAGGGGCCTAGGTGTGTCTACTTGTGCCCAAATGTGTCCCTGATGACAGTCAATGAGCGGGGCCAATCGGTCCAAGAGGTCCTGGCCAAGGAGTAAGGGTTCGGTGTCTAGGATGCAGACATGGATGGGATGCTTGATAGTCATTCCCTGAAAGGCGATGTCAACCCAGACACGTTTGGTGATGGGCGACTTATCTTGGGTGTAGCTGGTGATGCTAACCGCGCAAGTTTCGCTTTGCAGCGTCGTGCCAAGGGACAGCATAGTTCCAGCAACCATCAAGAAGGTGGTGGTACACATGAGGCTGATTTCTGACCCGGAATCGAGTAGAGCAAGAGTGTTATGGCCTCCCAGTGTGACTGAGATGTATATACGACGGGCCCTGCCTTTGCGGACAAGGTCACCCAAGAAGGTCATGGAACGGGGAGGTGCGAAGTCGGGAGTGGCCGTTTCCGGGAGTGTGCTGATGTCTCTTCCCCAACCTACAAAGTAGACTTCGGCGGCAGAGGAAGAAATCTCTAGGCTTAGTCAGGCGGGCGGCACGTTGGGATCGGGTTTCCCTGGCGGGGTTGGTGGTTTCCCCGGGGGCGTCGCCTTCCCCAACTGCTTGACTGCCTCTTGGACATACTTATGGATTAGGCTCTCCAGCTCAGACTTGTCAGCTTCCCTTTCAGGGAGGCTGCGAGCCTGTCCGTTGTACCTACCTGGTTGTGGGGGGTGGCGTTCACCCCTCCTTGGTGGACGCGATGTGGTCTGCTGCTTTGGCCTTACCTGGTTGTGACCTTGGGGGTGTCTCTCACCCCCCTGGTTGCGTTGGTCCTCCGACCGCCATGGTCGTTGGTTTTGCAAGGGTGGCCGAGAGTCTCTGGCCCAAGGCCTTTCATTGCCTTCCAACGCTAGATCAGAGTCTCCGGAGTGTTGGATGCCCAGGACTCTGGCAGTGTCTTCATGCTTCTTCATAGGCCGTGCGCGTGTCTCCCATGCCAGTTGCGCATATTTCCTGATCTCCGGCATTGTGAGGTTACTTGTTCTGCAATGCATGGTAACATCGTACCTCACACCGTCGTGGAGGTTGTGCAGGAATAAGGACTTAAAGGCATGGTCCTCTTCTAGACCAGGGGCGTTACGTCCCTGGAAGTACGCGGATCTCAAACGCCTGAAGTAATCTCTCGGGGCCTCTAGCCTTCCTTGAGAGATTGCAAAAGCGCCGAGGGTGGCAGAAGCTGGGTCGGGGTACAGGGAGTACTCCTCCCGGAGAGCCAGACAGAGGCTCGAGTAGCGGTCGCGGATACCTGGCTGGAGTGTTTCCATGAAAACATGGACGCCTCTGGCCGTGGTTTTCCAGATTAGCTTTAGCTTTTCGCGCGATGAGGGGCGCGAGATGTCAAGGAGGCAGCGGTCGATCTCCCGTAGATAGTCGTCGATGCTCGACTCTCTGCTACCGGGATCGAAACGTTCTACATCTTTGGCAAGAGACTCAATCTGCCGGGTACGCAGGCCCTGCGCGCCGATGGGGCCTGGGCCGTCCGAGTCGTCTGAGTCTCTGAATTCACCGCGAGGGGAATCAGGGCGACTATCCCCCCTCCTCGGGGGGGTGGGGGAGCGGTTTCGTCGCGACCTTGAACTAGGTGGAGGGTATTGGTCTTCCCCCCTGTTGGGTGGGGAAGCCGTTCGACCGAAATGCAGGGTGGCCCGACTCGGGCCGAATGAGGCACCACTGTCCAAGGGTTGCGAGGACCGAGGGGCCCTGTAGCTGTCCAAAGTGATGTGGTGAGCGACTAGGTTGGATGGCACAGTACTTACCTGGGTTAGGGGTGTCTGTTCCTGCTTGGTACTGTGAAGCACTTTCAATCTGTCGGTAGCCTCTAGGCTAGTGCTGAGCTCCGTGTGGATCTGCTTGAGATCCACTCGCAGGGTCTCATTTTCTACCTGAAGCGCGCGATAGTCGATATCTCCCTGCCTAACCTCAATCTGGATCTCACCCATTGCGCTGCGCAGCCTGTCGCATTCCTCGCGGTGTGCGACAGCTTGCAGCTGCATTTTCTGATGGTAGGCGAAGAAGATTGATCCAATCACGCTTTGAATCAGGCGTTTTGGCTTACCCTCCGGGTCGTTTACATACTCCACTAACTCCTCTAATCTCTCCCGACACGTATCGGTGTCGTATGTATCGAACTGCTCTCTGTCTGCTTGTGCGACCTTGAGGAGTTTGGCCACCGTATCTCGTAACGCGGCGTCTTCTGGAGCTACAGCTCTAGGAAGGGAGTCTTTGTTGTCGCTCATTCTCTTTTAATAAGCGCGACTCCTAGTGGTTATTGATTCCCTACTGTTAGTAAGAAACTGTTAGCGTTTACTGTTAATGCAGGAGCACAGTGAATTGCCTAGTTCTGTGACTTACACATTTCTACTGTACTACTCTGCGATATCACTACTGCTTGGCAACCAAAGGTACAAAATGCTAAGGTGGCTTAGCGCTTTTGCCTATGGCAGCTGTGTATAACTTCTTTGAGGGATTTAAGAAAACAAAGTATTAGTATTACAAATAAACGATCAAACCTACTACACAGCTGACTGTTAGTTTAGGAAATGAAACGAGTAATTGAACCTGAAAGGAAACGAAATAAGAATTTCGGAAAAATTTAACTTCAATTAAAATTAAGATTAAAAATCAAAATTAAAATCAAAAATTAAATTACAATAAGGAAAAATTTTGAATATCAAAGGTCTACCTATTTTGGAAAATAAGTTTCAGAAATTTGGATCATTCAAAAGAAGGAAAAAAAAAAAAATTTCGAAAAAAAATTAAATTTTGGAAAATTAATTATTCAAAAAATAATTATGGATTATTATGCATATATACTGTAATAAGACTGGAATAACGTAGCCTCACACGGGGCACCAATATGTTGGGAACGTAGAGGGGCGTGTTTGGGTTATCAGCATTTAAGAAACTGAATTCTTGACATCAATAGAATTATTAATGTAAGTAACAATTATTAATGATTATTAATAACAACGGGGCACCACCCTGTAAACAGGGACTAATAACCAAACGATAAACTAAGTCTCATAATTAGTGGCCACTCGTAATGTCAATAGTCGTGTGCGACTATTCATTCGAGGTGACAGTGAAGGTTTAAGTTCGTACACAGACCACTACATCCAAACCTTATTACACAAATATGCACAAGTAATCACAAACGACTGCTCTTTAAAATATAACAGAATTTATTAAATCGAAATAATAAGTGATCAGATCAATTAATATCACAACCAACAACGCTATCATACAATTTTATATGCCTAACCTAACAAATGAATAAAATGGGTGATGATGTATGTAATACAAGTATGTGTGTGTGTGTATGTAAAGGAAGGGGGGCTTAAAGCTACCGCTAAAAACTACAAAGATGGCGGCGTCGAGTGACGCGGACAAAAAGGGGAAAAGCCTTAAAGCGCTATAGCTAAAACCTACCACCAGATGGCGTAGTCGAGTGACTTAGACAAAATGGCGGTGGGGGGGGGGTCTTACAGAGCTATAGTTAAAACCTACCACCAGATCGGCGTAGTCGAGTGACTTAGACAAAATGGCGGTGGGGGGGGGGGGTCGGCTGTATGTGATCACGTGTGACGGCGCACACGTGAGTTAGAACAATAGGTGAGCGTTTCACCCACAATCCGGAGCTCTATGTGTGTGTAAATTACGGAAAACAAGAGGAATAAAAGGGCAGAGAGAGAGGAATCAGAGTTTCTGCGTGCGGTGTCGCGTCGTAGTGGAAGTGAGGGTCGCCGAGCGTATCAAACACAAGCTGCCGTTGTCGCGTTGCGAACTATCGACACTTGTGCTCGATACTCGCGGTTCCACACTCCACTCACAGAATTGATTCAAGGAAAGAGCAAGAACAAATGAAAATCAAATAAATCCCAAAGCAAACAGTCAAACAGGAAGCGCACAATGGGACGGGCTTCTGAGCTCCGTCGACGATTGCGCAATCTCTCAGCAAACAAAAACAATGACTTTAACACGACAGAAACACGGGAATAATAACCTATAAATGAATGGCCTGAATTAAACTCAAGTTAATTTAAGCTAAACTACGCCCAGACACCGAAACTCTTACTCTGAGATGATCCGTTGCACCGTGGTAGAGTGTCGATGAATGGTTTTCTTCCTCCAGGAAGAAAAAGAAAAAAAACGGCTCGGAAGAGCGGCTGGTCACGCGGCTGGTCAGCGGCTGGTGAGCGGCTGGTGAGCGGCTGGTGAGCGGCTGGTGAGCGGCTGTTGAGCGGTTGTTGAGCGGCTGCTGGTTCGACCGTCCTCGCTGCAGAGAGGAGGGCCTGTGGTTTCCAACGTCGGCTAAGACACGTGTCGTTCGTAGTCTCCCGGTAATGGTCGGTGAAGGAAGATGTTTTAGTCTTCCTTGGACCGTGGCGTGTACACGAAGGGGGGGGGAAGCGGCTGCGTCAGGATGCGCTTCTCGCGGGCCCGAGGCCTTAAACTCAGAATAGACGTAGTCGGTTTTCGTCCAGCGAAAGGGACACGTGCGTGCTGAGATGAGGGGGAGGGGGAGGTCGATCGGGTCCTCGTGAATCTTCTTGGAAGCCGGACGGAGTCCAGAGCGAAGAGAGCGATATTTCGCTGCGTTGGCGCTTATAAGCGGGTCTCTGCGCACAGCGGGAGACGGCTTGTCGGCCAATGAAAGGTCCGGCTGACCAGTGGCCGAAGGCGGGGTCATCTTAAAGGGGCAAGGATCAGATCCTAGGTCAATTGTGAAGAGAGCCGAGACTGTGAGGAGCTCAGCCAGCCACCAGGTGGCGCCAGACCCCAACAACAGTATTAAAAAAACTCAACTTACTGTGTCCTCGGTTTCACCGGCCACCGGGTCGTCTTCCTTTCAATCCTCCTCAGTCTGGCTCGGTACTTTTCTTTACGCCGTTCTCCAGTCCAGGTTAGTTCTTGGCTCTCCTTCCAGCCATGTGCTCTCCCTCCTCCTCTTCTCCTGCAGCTGTTAAGTCCTGCCTCAATCAGTTGGCTTCAACACCCACACCTTGGTGAGTGGTGAGGCCTTCTGGGAGCTGTAGTTTGTGCTTGGCCAGCCATTTTGTGATGTGGCTACTGATCATTAAAGGGAATGTAGCACCCATCTACCACCTGGCTCCTTCCCTTGTGATGCCACAATATATACATCTACTGAATACAGCTGACTGTTATTTTGATCCTTACTCACACTCTCACCTCATTACTCACGGCTGCTGCTAGATTTAGTCTTGGCTCGCTCACAGTGTCACACTAACTGCAGCAACATCTGCACATATTATTCCAAGGTTTACTAGGTCCAAAACTACCTGTTTAGCTTTACTAGGTCCAACACTACCTGTTTGGCTTCACTAGGTCCAAAACTACCTCTTTAGGTTTACTAGGTCCAAAACTACCTGTTTAGCTTTACTAGGTCCAAAACTACCTGTTTGGCTTCACTAGGTCCAAAACTACCTCTTTAGGTTTACTAGGTCCAAAACTACCTGTTTAGCTTTACTAGGTCCAAAACTACCTCTTTAGGTTTACTAGGTCCAAAACTACCTGTTTAGCTTTACTAGGTCCAAAACTACCTGTTTAGGTTTACCAGGTCCAAAACTACCTGTTTAGCTTTACTAGGTCCAAAACTACCTGTTTAGGTTTACTAGGTCCAAAACTACCTGTTTAGCTTTACTAGGTCCAAAACTACCTGTTTAGGTTTACTAGGTCCAAAACTACCTGTTTAGCTTTACTAGGTCCAAAACTACCTCTTTAGGTTCACTAGGTCCAAAACTACCTGTTTAGCTTTACTAGGTCCAAAACTACCTCTTTAGGTTTACTTGGTCCAAAACTACCTGTTTAGGTTTACTAGGTCCAAAACTACCTGTTTAGGTTTACAAAGTCCAAAACTACCTCTTTAGGTTTACTAAGTCCAAAACTACCTCTTTAGCTTTACTAGGTCCAAAACTACCTGTTTAGGTTTACTAAGTCCAAAACTACCTTTAGCTTTACTAGGTCCAAAACTACCTGTTTAGGTTCAGAAAAACATCATTGGTTGGGTTCAAAGAAGAACATTAATCCTGGAAGTTATCTCAGGGGTTATAAAGCAGTTTGTGTCTGTCCAGCAGTACATTAAACAGTACATTAAACAGTACACTAAACAGTACATTAAACTACACCAAACAGTACATGAAACAGTACATTAAACAGTCTGTCTCCGTGTGTCTTCCAGCCTGCGGTCAGCTGTCCCGGTCCTTCCCCCCTCTGGTGAAGCGGATCGTGGGAGGTCTCCGGTCCGAGCCCGGCCTGTTCCCGTGGCAGGTTCTGCTTAGTGTGGAGGATCTGTCCCGTGTCCCCGAGGACCGCTGGTTCGGTTCTGGGGCCCTGCTGTCCCAGTCCTGGGTCCTTACAGCAGCCCACGTCCTGAGGTCTCAGAGGAGGGACACCAGCGTCGTCCCCGTTGCCCCGGAACACGTCAAGGTCTTAACTTCTATATTTTAATTTAATATTAATTTTACATTTCCACTAATATTTTGATTAGTTTTAACATTATTTAATATTGGAGGTTGAGATATTTCCAACAACCTGGTCATTAAAGTTTGATATGATGTGTAAACATAAATATGAATGCTTCTTTCCAATTGGCTGGCTTTGCTACATAAGCCCGCCTTCTGTGACCATCTGACCAATCTGTATGCTGATTACATTATGTGGTCATGTGACCCAGTTTAACTATTGCAACCAGTTTAAATAGTAAAACTAGTATAACCAGTCCATGTAATTCAGGTGTTTCTGGGTCTCCATGACGCTGCAGACAAACGTCTGGCCACCAACCGTTCGGTGGAAAGAATCTTCCTCCACCCGAACTTCCAACCGGACAACTACAACAATGACATCGCTCTGCTGAGGCTGGAAGAGCAGGTGGAGTTCACCGAGTTCATCCGGCCTGTGTGTCTGCCTCCACCTAGAAACCAGGTACAAGTACTACTACTACTGTATGATACCACGTCTGTGTGCCTCCACCTAGAAACCAGGTACAAGTACTACTAGTACTACTAGGGTAAGACTCTCCCCCTTCACCTCTCCCTCTCTCTCTGTTTCAGGATGACCCCCCCTCACCTCTCCCTAACTCTTTGGGTGTAGTTGCTGGGTGGGGGATCTCCAATCTCAACACCTCCTCCTCCAGTGACCCTGAGATGACGTCTGACCCCTTGCAGTACGTAAAGCTGCCGGTGGTCTCTCAGGACGAGTGTGAGGGGAGCTACGCCTCACGCTCCGTGAGCTACAACATCACCCACAACATGTTCTGCGCCGGTTTCTTGGAGGGCGGGAGGGACACCTGTCTGGGGGACAGCGGGGGGGCGTTTGTGATGGAGGACGGGGTCAGCAGGAGGTGGGTGGTGTTTGGGTTGGTGTCCTGGGGGGGGCCGGAGGACTGTGGGAGTCAGAGGGTCTATGGAGTCTACACCAGAGTGGCTAATTATGTGGAGTGGATCCAGAAGCACCTTCAGACTGCCCCCTGGTGGTGAGACAGGTGGTGAGACGGGTGGTAACTAACGTTAGTTTGTTACTGGTTTATTATTGTTAGTTACTGGTTTGTTATTGTTTCTTACTGGTTTGTTATTGTTTGTTATTGTTTTGCTTTGTTATTGTTTCTTACTGGTTATATACTGGTTTGTTTGTTTTTACTAAAACATTATTTCTTTATTGTACTTTGGTCATACATTGTACTTCCTCACTACTGTGTTGTATATTTGTACACTCTTTTGTATGAATTAAAGCTGCACCATATTGGAAAAAACTGACATTGCAATATTTTCTTTTCAGCAATTTCAAAAATACAGTGAGTCACTTTTGTGCTCCAATAAACATTTTAATCATAAAGATAGTGGTTTTATTGATATGAATGAATGTAGTGATATGAATGAATGTATTGATATGAATGCTCACCCACAGAGTATTAATAATAAACTCTTATAAACACAGTTTTCTTTTGCAAAGAACATCTCCGAGTTGTTTCGTCACAAGTTTGTGTATTTGACATAATTTTACAGAAGATATTCAGAAAATAGAAAACAAACAAGTAACTATCATTGTAATATACTTTGACTTGGTTCTGCTATTATGTATTAAATATCAAACAAGGATAAAACATAAACAAACGTTTATGCTGAAATGAAAAAGAACCAATGAGAAGCAGAGAGGAACCAGCTGATGGATGTAGAACCTGATGTTTCGTGTTCAACTATTAAAGTCTTCGTTTGGATCCTTTTGCTTTCAATTTGAAAAACGAAAAAGAAAAAAGATAATTTCAGTCTGTTTGTCTCAACTCTCGGTACCGTTCAGGTCCAGTCTCTCCATGGTGTCTCGGATCCAGTTCAGGAAGTTCCCCAGTCGGGTATAAACTCCGTACTTCCCCTTTGCAGCACATTTCTCTCCCCAGCTCACCACTCCGGTCAGAAACCAGGTCCCTCTGTAGTTCACCACGAACGGTCCTCCACTGTCTCCGCTGCAGGCGTCCATCCCGACATCATGGTAACCGGCACAGAACATGTTGTCTGTGACCACCTGGGGGATGGACGGAGACAGTGACATCATCTACACACATGACATCATCATCTACACAAATGACATCATTAAAGGCTTCACAAAATATCTATTTAGTACTACAGTGTGTACAGTAGAGGGTAAAGTGTGTACCCTCTGATCACCTGTTCAGTGGAGGCGGTACAGTCTCTGTAGCTGACCACTGGGAGCGTGACCTTCCTGAGGAAGCGGGAGGAGGACCTTCCCCGGTAGTGAGTGAGTCCCCAGCCCGTCACCACGCCCCGGTTCTCCTCCTAAACACACAAACACAGACTGTCCCTCTCCATGCAGACTGGAAACCATCAGTGTCTTAAATAGAATTACCTGCAGCAGGTATCTGGACAGGTGGGGGTCGGGGAGGCAGGCGGGGACGGCGGTGGGGCTCCTGACGACGGGCTTGTCGAGGTACAGCAGAGCGATGTCGCTGTCGAAGGTGAAGGAGTGGAAGTGAGGATGGACGAAGACCTTCTGAACCTTGATCACCTGCTCCCCTGGATCAGGACGTCGTTTATCATAATCACCTGAACACAAAGACGTTATTCATCGTTCAGAGAATCGTTCGTGCACAAACCAGGAACACTAACACACATGTGGTCACCTATGGTAACGTGGTCCGCAGTCTCCTCCAGGCAGTGAGCAGCAGAGACCACCCAACGGTCAGAGACCAGAGTCCCTCCACAGAAACCATACCCATCAGACCTACAGACCAGAACCTAACCACACACACACACACACACACACACACACACACACACACAGTACACTATGTTAAAGTAAACATTAAAGCTGATTTAAATATGTGTAAAATGAATGAATGTTGATCCAGAATGTCTGATCACCTGCCAGGGACTCCCTCCTGGTCTCTCCAGGACTCCACCCACGATACGACCAGTGACCTCCTCTCCTCCTCCTTCCTCCCCCCTCAGCTGGGTCTCATTGCCCCCCCTTTGTCCAGACGTTGAGTTCACCATCACCAGCTCCTCCTCCGTCTCAGTAACGTTCAGTTCAACCAGCCAGCTCTCGGTGACGTTGTCGTTCATCATTGTGACATTGAGCAGAGAATGACTTCGGTACGAAGAAGACCAGACTCTGTGCTGACCACAAGGAAACGACACTGGACCAGAAACACACGCGATGTTACTACACACCGTGAGCTACACTAAACACCGTGAGGTACAGTAAACACCGTGAGGTTACTAAACACCGTGAGGTATGGTAAACACCGTGAGGTTACTAAACACCGTGAGGTACGGTAAACACCGTGAGGTTACTAAACACCGTGAGGTATGGTAAACACCGTGAGGTTACTAAACACCGTGAGGTTACTAGACACCGTGAGGTACAGTAAACACCGTGAGGTACAGTAAACACCGTGAGGTACAGTAAACACCGTGAGGTTACTGTAGCGGCAATCTTCCCTCCATCCGATAGTCCACATTACCACTACTGTTACAGTCTGGGTTTGGCAATAAGCTTGACGCGCAATGAATCTTCGTAGGCAGTAGCTTCATTTAAACAGGTTTACTGAACAAAATAAAGTTACAAGATACATTCTTTGCTCAACTTGTCACAGCGTTAGCACAACGGTCAAAAAACTATGTTGCTCCGCAGACTGAATAACCTCAATTGAGGGCTGTTGGCTGTGACGTAGTCAGTAATGCAACTAAAGGAGCATTTCCACATGTTTGTTACACAAATCACTTAAGACATCTTACTAAGCCTCATATGGCTCTTACAGGTACTAAACACTGTGAGGTTACTAAACACCGTGAGGTACAGTAAACACCGTGAGGTACAGTAAACACCGTGAGGTTACTAAACACCGTGAGGTACAGTAAACACCGTGAGGTTACTAAACACCATGAGGTACAGTAAACACCGTGAGGTTACTAAACACCGTGAGGTACAGTAAACACCGTGAGGTTACTAAACACCGTGAGGTACAGTAAACACCGTGAGGTTACTAAACACCGTGAGGTACAGTAAACACCGTGAGGTTACTAAACACCGTGAGGTACAGTAAACACCGTGAGGTACAGTAAACACCGTGAGGTTACTAAACACCGTGAGGTACAGTAAACACCGTGAGGTTACTAAACACCGTGAGGTACAGTAAACACCGTGAGGTTACTAAACACCGTAAGGTACAGTAAACACTGTGAGGTTACTAAACACCGTGAGGTATAGTAAACACCGTGACGTACAGTAAACACCGTGAGGTACAGTAAACACCGTGAGGTATAGTAAACACCGTGAGGTACAGTAAACACCGTGAGGTACAGTAAACACAGTGAGGTTACTAAACACCGTGAGGTTACTAAACACCGTGAGGTATGGTAAACACCGTGAGGTTACTAAACACCGTGAGGTATGGTAAACACCGTGAGGTTACTAAACACCGTGAGGTATGGTAAACACCGTGAGGTTACTAAACACCGTGAGGTTACTAAACACCGTGAGGTTACTAAACACCGTGAGGTATGGTAAACACCGTGAGGTTACTAAACACCGTGAGGTTACTAAACACCGTGTGGTTACTAAACACCGTGAGGTATGGTAAACACCGTGAGGTTACTAAACACCGTGAGGTATGGTAAACACCGTGTGGTTACTAAACACCGTGTGGTTACTAAACACCGTGATGTATGGTAAATACCGTGTGGTTACTAAACACCGTGTGGTTACTAAACACCGTGAGGTATGGTAAACACCGTGAGGTTACTAAACACCGTGAGGTATGGTAAACACCCTGAGGTATGGTAAACACCGTGAGGTATGGTAAACACCGTGAGGTTCACTACTTACCGTGAGGTACACTACACCCTGTGAGGCAGTAACTGTTATAACCTGGGTTCTATGAGTGTTACCTGTCTTGGAGCAGCTTTGTCCATCGTCCTCCAGTCTGAATCCATCAGCGCAGCCACACTGGACTCCAGCGCCCCCCCGCTGATCTCTGCAGTACTGCATGCAGCCGCCGTTTCTATAGCGACACTCCACCACCGCTACAGACAAGATTCCTTTGTTCACACTTTGTTGCCATAGTAACCACAGACCACAGTCGTTTCTGTGGTTATTAATTTGAAATGTTGACTCCTTCCATATATATATTTATTAGTGTTGGGCAACGATTACAATGTTTAATCGTGATTAATCTCATTGTTATGGCAAAGTTCAATAATGAATTCAAAAGTAGTGTATTGTGCACTTTTATTTTAAAGTGCTGCTCTATGAACAACAGGTGAATAACATTGTGTGTAAACACTTTAAACACATCAGGTTGTTGTTAGCAGCAGTGTTCTCTTCACACAGCAGCAGTTCTATCTCTTCTATATCTGTGCTCAGTGTGTGACTGTGTGTGAAACGTTCCACTGCTGTGCAACAGGAACAACATGTTTCACACGTTCATCTACATGTGTGTGTTGAGTCTTCATCACAGTCAGAGCATGTGATGCAGCTCTACTCTTCATCACTATGATGCAGCTCTACTCTTCATCACTATGATGCAGCTCTACTCTTCATCACTATAATGCTGTACATATACATACATATATATATACAAATATACACATATATATACATATATATACACATATACACATATATATACATATATATACACATATACACATATATATACATATATATATACACATATACACATATATATATATATGTATATATATACACATATACATATACACATATATATATATATATATACACATATATATATACATATACGTATACGTATATACGTATACACGTATATACGTATACGTATATACGTATACGTATATATATATACGTATCCGTATATATATATACGTGTATACGTATATACGTATATACGTATATACGTATATATATATACGTGTACGTATACGTGTACGTATATGTATATGTGTACGTATACACGTATATACGTATACGTACACGTATACACGTATATACGTATACGTACACGTATACACGTATACGTACACACGTATATACGTACACGTACACACGTATATACGTACACGTACACACGTATATACGTACACGTATACACGTATATACGTATACGTACACACGTATATACGTACACGTATACACGTATACGTACACGTATACACGTATACACGTATACACGTATACACGTATATACGTACACGTATACACGTATACACGTATACGTACACGTATACACGTATACACGTATACGTACACGTATACACGTATACACGTATACGTACACGTATACGTACACGTATACACGTATACGTACACGTATACACGTATACGTACACGTATACACGTATACACGTATACACGTATATACGTACACGTATACACGTATATACGTACACACGTATACACGTACACGTATACACGTATACACGTACACGTATACACGTATACACGTATACGTATACACGTATACGTATACACGTATACGTACACGTATACACGTACACGTACACGTATACACGTATACACGTATACACGTGTACACGTATACACGTATACACGTATACACGTATATATATATATATGTATACGTATACGTATACGTATATATATACGTATATATATATATACGTATACGTATATACGTATATATATATACGTATATACGTATATATATATATATATACGTATATATATATATATATATACGTATATATATATATATATATACGTATATATATACGTATATACATATATATATATATATATGTATATATATACGTATACGTATATATATACGTATACGTATACGTATACGTATACGTATATATATATATATACGTATACGTATATATATATATACATATACATATACGTATACGTATACGTATACGTATACGTATACGTATACATATACGTATACGTATATACGTATATATATATATATATACGTATACGTATACGTATATACGTATACATATATATATATATATATACACGTATACGTATATATATATACGTATACGTATATATATACGTATACGTATATATATATACGTATACGTATATATATATACGTATACGTATATATATATATATACGTATACGTATATATACGTATACGTATATATATATACGTATACGTATATATACGTATACGTATATATATATACGTATACGTATATATACGTATACGTATATATATATATATATATACGTATACGTATACGTATATACGTATATATATATATATATACGTATACGTACACGTATACACGTATACACGTATACACGTATATACGTACACGTATACACGTATATACGTACACACGTATACACGTACACGTATACACGTATACACGTATACACGTACACGTATACACGTATACACGTATACGTATACACGTATACACGTATACACGTATACGTATACACGTATACGTACACGTATACACGTACACGTACACGTATACACGTATACACGTATACACGTGTACACGTATACACGTATACACGTATACACGTATATATATATATATGTATACGTATACGTATACGTATATATATACGTATATATATATATACGTATACGTATATACGTATATATATATACGTATATACGTATATATATATATATATATACGTATATATATATATATATATACGTATATATATATATATATATACGTATATATATATACGTATATACGTATATATATATATATATGTATATATATACGTATACGTATATATATACGTATACGTATACGTATACGTATACGTATACGTATATATATACGTATACGTATATATATATATATACGTATACGTATATATACGTATACGTATATATACGTATACGTATACATATATATACGTATACGTATATATACGTATACGTATATATATATATACGTATATATATATATACGTATATATATATATATATATACGTATATACGTATATATATATACGTATATACATATATATATATATATACGTATATACGTATACATATACGTATACGTATACATATACGTATACGTATACGTATACATATACGTATACATATACGTATACGTATACGTATATATATATACGTATACGTATATATATATACGTATACGTATATATATACGTATACGTATATATATATACGTATACGTATATATATATACGTATACGTATATATATATATATACGTATACGTATATATACGTATACGTATATATATATACGTATACGTATATATATATATATACGTATACGTATATATACGTATACGTATATATATATATATATATACGTATACGTATACGTATATACGTATATATATATATATATACGTATACGTATACGTATATACGTATACATATATATATATATATATACACGTATACGTATATATATATACACGTATACGTATATATATATACACGTATACGTATATATATATACACGTATACGTATATATATATACATATATACGTATACGTGTATACATATATACGTATATATATATACATATATACGTATATATATATACATATATACGTATATATATATATACATATATACGTATACATATATACATATATACGTATACATATATACGTATATATATATATACATATATACGTATACGTATATATATATATATATATATATATACATACATATACACATACATATAGCACCATGGTTACCTGAGTCGCACGTCTTTCCGTGGAACTGAGGAGGACAAAGACACAAGAAGTCTCCTTCGTCCAGAGAGCACAATCCTCCATTCAGACAGGGGCTGGTCCTACAAGCGTTCAGATCTACAACACAGAGCAGAGACAATCGAACACACCACGAATCAGATCAACGACACAGAGCAGAGACACTCGAACGCACCACGACTACCTGGTTCAGATCTACGACACAGAGCAGAGACACTCGAACGCACCACGACTACCTGGTTCAGATCTACGACACAGAGCAGACACTCGAACGCACCACGACTACCTGCTTCAGATCTACGACACACAGCAGAGACACTCGAACGCACCACGACTACCTGGTTCAGATCTACGACACAGAGCAGAGACACTCGAACGCACCACGACTACCTGCTTCGGATCTACAACACAGAGCAGAGACACTCGAACGCACCACGACTACCTGGTTCAGATCTACGACACACAGCAGAGACACTCGAACGCACCACGACTACCTCTGAGCAGATTGAAGATCATGTGGAGTGATTGAAAGCTCCTGAACAGCTGCTAACAGCTACTGGACCCTGTGGTGAGACCGTTTTGTCAAACATTGTAAAAGTACCTTAAGATCAGATCAGGTTTAAATAAAGGATCAGCAGGACCACATGAATCCAGATCGGCAAGGTCACATGAGGATCTGGATCAGTTCAGTGTAGACGGATCCTCAGTCTGAATATTAGGAGCGTTTTTTTACATCATTTTGATGATGAATATACTCACTTGTGTATTTGTACCAGAACTCCAGCTGTGGAACCAGAAACTCATTGTTAGTACAGTACTGGGAGTACGTCTGTGTACAGTGTGTTGACCTCTGATGTTGTTTAGAACACAAACTGTCCTCCAGAAGTCATATCAACATGTAGTCCGTGTTTTCAGTGGCCCCTGTGGGGTCCCAGGCCTCAGATTGGACCACAGCGGTCCTCCTTACCGTCTTCTCTCTGGTCTGGAAGATCTCGGCGGCCTCCTCCTGAGAGCAGACCTCCTCCTGACACTCCCTCTCCAGGTCTCCAGGTAACACCTCCTCCAGGAAGGAGTTGGCTCGTCTCCTCCTGGAGGACGAGAACAGGACCTGAACCGCCGAGGACCGGTCCAGGATCACTGAGGGGGGGGGGGGGGGGGGGGGGACCGAAGTCCTGGTGAGTACTGATCTTACAAATACTCTGTACTGTACTGCAGTACTAATACATCGGTCCGTCTCACCTGTACATTGGATCAGTTCAGAGCAGGTGAGCAGAGTGAGAGTCCAGACCAGCAGCATGTCTGTCTGTCTCCTGTTGTCTCTAACGGTCTCCTGTGAGGACAGACGGTTGGTGTCAGAGGTAAAATGGACTCCAGCTGAACGTTGACCACAGTTCAAATATTGACAGACGTCACAGCAGCTCAAAGACCACAAGAGACCAGTTCAGCATTAAGAGGTCAAAAGTGATCCTGCTGGACAAACTAAAATAGGATAAAGACATAACCTGATTTTATTCATAATAACAACTTTAGGTTTATATTTTAAAAATAATTACCAACAAAAAGCATTTAAAATGATTTTCCCCTTTAAAATATAAAAACACACAGTACACTTGTAGTATAATATAGGTAGAGAACAGAGTACCTGAGCAGGTAGTGAACAGAGTACATGAACAGGTAGAGAACAGAGTACCCGAACAGGTAGTGAACAGAGTACATGAACAGGTAGTGAACAGAGTACATGAACAGGTAGAGAACAGAGTACATGAACAGGTAGAGAACAGAGTACCCGAACAGGTAGTGAACAGAGTACCCGAACAGGTAGTGAACAGAGTACATGAACAGGTGGAGAAGAGTACCTTAGCAGGTAGAGAACAGAGTACCTGAACAGGTAGTGAACAGAGTACATGAACAGGTAGAGAACAGAGTACATGAACAGGTAGTGAACAGAGTACCCGGGCAGGTAGAGAACAGAGTACCTGAGCAGGTAGTGAACAGAGTACATGAACAGGTAGAGAACAGAGTACATGAACAGGTAGAGAACAGAGTACCTGAACAGGTAGTGAACAGAGTACATGAACAGGTAGAGAACAGAGTACATGAACAGGTAGAGAACAGAGTACATGAACAGGTAGAGAACAGAGTACATGAACAGGTAGTGAACAGAGTACCTGAGCACCCGAACAGGTAGAGAACAGAGTACCTGAACAGGTAGTGAACAGAGTACCTGAACAGGTAGTGAACAGAGTACATGAACAGGTAGAGAACAGAGTACATGAACAGGTAGAGAACAGAGTACATGAACAGGTAGAGAACAGAGTACATGAACAGGTAGTGAACAGAGTACATGAACAGGTAGTGAACAGAGTACCCGGGCAGGTAGAGAACAGAGTACCTGAGCAGGTAGAGAACAGAGTACCCGAACAGGTAGAGAACAGAGTACCTGAACAGAGTACCTGAACAGGTAGTGAACAGAGTACCCGAACAGGTAGAGAACAGAGTACCTGAACAGGTAGTGAACAGAGTACCCGAACAGGTAGTGAACAGAGTACCTGAGCACCCGAACAGGTAGAGAACAGAGTACCTGAACAGGTAGTGAACAGAGTACCTGAGCACCCGAACAGGTAGAGAACAGAGTACCTGAACAGGTAGAGAACAGAGTATTATTAGATTGATTTGGTCTATCAAATGTTAACAAACAAAAACCAACAAGATCCCAAAATGGCGTCTTCAAACTGAAGACTCTAGATTCACGATGAAATGAAACAGACACAGTACAAATGTGAGAATGAGTTTTATTTGATAAAAGTTGTGAGTTAAGGCTTCAGAATGAACTCGTCTCATCTGATATTTAATACATTTTATATTAACATGTTAGAGAGACTCTGAATTACTTTGTTACCAAAACCACATTGATGTCTTCACTGTGTTTGGTCCCTAAAGACGATAGGCTACTGGTTGAAAGTAAACTGTTTTTTTCTTGACATGAACTCAAACTTGCAGACAGACAGGGAGACAGACAACACAACTTGTCTTCATCGACTGATACATTTGTCGCAGCAGAGTCTTCGTCAGACCGACCACCTGATTGGTTCAGGACGTATCCTCGTCAGAAATGATCTCTTCCTGTTTTTAAATCAAACATCAACTACAGTTTATAGAAAAAATAAATATGTTTTAATACAAAAGTCTCCCAGAAGAAACTCAAAGTGTCCACAGTGTTCCTGTTTGGCGGGCACTCGTGGTTTCAGGAGTCATAATGGATTTGAGTCCTGACCCAGGTCTGGTATCAGGGAGTCTCTGGTCACTGCTGTCATGAGTCTGGACCAACTTTCAACTCTTCTGTCCTTTGACTGAGTAAAGTCTGGATCCTGTATGTAGGAGAACTGTGGAGAACCCAGCCCTGCAGCTTGGTGTTCAGTCCACAGATGATGTTCAGTGACATCATTGTTGTCCATCTCTTTAAATGACAATAACGAGCTCAGTCAAAGTGATTGATAACGTGGATTCACTGTAATAAAAAGTTGAAGGTAAAAGCTTCACAACATTCATGTTGTCTCAATCCTCTCAGTTATCACATGCCCTGCCCCCTCTGCCTCCTGGATCCTGATTGGTTGGTGGGTAAGAAGACAAGGCACTACTGGATGATCTGATTGGTTCTGTGTGTCAAAGAGCTGACCGCTGGTCCAATCACAGTGAGCTCAAGATGTGATGTCATAGACTATGGTTGTGTTCAGACCTGCTGGTCAGAGGTCAAGTGAGGTCGGGTGGTTGTGAAGTGGACGATGGAGGAGAGGAGACAGCTGACTCTATAACAAGAAGAAGAAACAGACCGATTAAAGATCAGTTATCGTTTAAATAAGAGACATGTTGATTCATCATGAAGCATAATTTTTATATATATATATATATATATATATATATATATATATATATATATAATAATAATAAAAACATCAGTGGGAGTTTACTGGGATGGGGTTCAACTCCCTGCAGTGTCCTGCTGATTGTATTTGGACTTACATGAAAGTTAACAGAACAGTAGTGCCATTTGCTGTTACTTGAACACTTTAATTTAACACTGTTTTCATTTGTTCTGTAACTTTAGACTGCAGTGTGAAGCATTCATTGTTGTAAAATGGCCGCATACACCAAGTCCATGTTGTTCAATGAAACCTAAAGCTTTTAGTAACTTTTAATCGCTAAGGTCTTTAGATTGTTCTGACCAAATTCTAAGCTGATCGGATTAATTCCCTAGGAGGAGTTCGTTAAAGTACAGCACCTGGAAATGGAAAAAAACACGAGAAATTCATACAAAATTCAAAAGTTGGCTGACTTCCGGTTGGGTTTAGAGCAAGGTCCCAAGATACTTTTATTTAAGTTTAGATGTGATACACCTGCTCTTTAGCCTCTCTGTTGCGGCTCCCTGAGGTTCCCAACTGGCGCACCGGATCCGGACCCAGGAACTAAAAACCGATAGATAATTCGGAATTATACATATTGGGCACCGAGTTTAAACTTCAACCGGCGCCTCTTATTCAGCCGTTTACAGCACTTGTTCGGCGGTGCAGGAAACACACCGACCAATGCATTGCAAATCACATCACGTGATGCAGCTCAGCCAATCAAACAAGTTTCGTGACTCGAGCGAGGTTTACACACACCGTGACACACGGGGCTGAGACGAGGAAATAGAAAGAAGAGCAGGGAAATTGCGCTAATCGAAGAAGTTATCTCACATGACTGTCTCCAAAAAGAGAAACGTGTTCAGAGAGAATATAATTTATAAGCAAGAATGAACAGAATCTTATATGTTAATTATTCCCACAGGCAGTTAAATCCTCTACCCCTGTCAAGAGCTTTTCCCTGCAGGTGGCTGATCATGATTTTCAGACCTGCCCTCTGTAAACTATCAATTGATAAATCCAAAAAAAGAAAAGTCACGGAGGAAAATAGAGAGTTTAACTCTGCGTGGACGTCTTCATTTGCTTTCACTGCCAACAATGCTGACTGACCTGTATGCTTCCAGAACAAGCACACAGCGTTTCATGAAAAGTGTCACGCTGGAGATGAGCGACAAAGAGCGATTTCTCAGCTGCTGCAGAAAACTCTCCTCTTCATAAGAGTTTGATATTATTATAACAGGTAAAATTGCAAAAAATTGTCAGGAATTGTCTTTATTCTTGTTCTATATTTTCATAAATACAACAAACTATAGTTTTTGTATATATAATACAACTATATATAACACTTTATAAGCTGTGATATCAAATAGCTTTTGCGGCTCCAGACAAATATGGTGGAAAACAGGGCAAAATGGCTCTTTGGATAGAAAAGGTTGCCGACCCCTGAAATGTACTGCGAGGGCTGCATCGTCGAAATATTGTAGGGGGCGCTATTGAGCCGACTTCTCACTCTGAAGCATTAAAATCACATTAGATAACTACATTCAGGATTTTAAATGTGTGTCACATGTTTGCTTATGTTTTGAGCATTTTTAGCCTCTCAAAAACACCTTCGTTTTTCACGACGAAGACTGCGTCGCCACGGCAACGGCGTTCAACGAAACATCAAAAGCTTCATGAACTGGCATTATGAACTTCTTACATTTGTGTGGAACTAATTTGATGTTGATCTGATTTACCTACTAAGAGAAACAAGCCAAAGTATAAAGACTTTAATTGACTGTTACCAGTAGGTGGCGCTATGACTATGATTCAAAATTGGCCTGCAAATGTCTTCAGGCCTGGAGTCTAATCAAACATGTGAAATCTGGTAAAGATCTGATGATGTGGAGTCGAGATACATCAGTTTATTCGTTCATGGCGAAGGATTGAAATTCGCCGAGCCGCCACGTCGCCGCACTTCAATAACTTCTTACAATCTTCGCAATGAAGCATTATCAAGGTCTTAAGGCTGTTCTGACAACATTTGAGAGGGATCTGATTAATCTATGAGGAGCAGGATGTCAAAGTACACAACCTATAACTTCCTGTCGCCACTAGGTGGCGCTATTACTATGATTCTAAATTGTCTTATAGATGTGTTCCGGGTCAGGATGTTATGACATATGAGAGATTTGGAGCAGATTAGATTCCACTCCACGACCCATGAATATTCCCGTGAGAATCACAGACTCGCGCTCACGCCCTAGTTATGGTCGGGTTCGAGGTGTTGCACAAGTGATCCGTCCTATTGCACATACCCCCAAAGCTTCCTGTGCTGATGACGACACAGTGTCTTCCCCCATCAAAATGTGTCTGATTAATGCACGCTCTGCAGCAAACATTTTAAATGACTTGTTCACAAGTCATAATTTGGCTTTTTTAATTCTGACTGAGACCTGGCAACGGAATATGGAATGCATCCATTTCAATGAACTCTGCCCTGTGGACTGTTCTTATGTTGGGACACCGCGTCTGACAGGCCGCGGTGGAGGTCTCGCCGTAGTCTGGAAGAATCAGTTTTCCTGCCACTTGGGGAGCACAGAATCCTATGCTACTTTTGAACTGCAGCTGACTAAAGTGGGCCGGCGAAAGCCGTTTTACTGTTTTTTAATTTACCGACCTCCAGGTCCTGCAGGTCTGTTTTTATCAGAGTTCACAGACTTTCTGACCTCTATTATCAAGCTAGATAAAGTGCTTCTGGTTGGTGATTTTAATCTGCATATCAATGATGCCACAGACTGCAGTGCCACTGAGTTTCTCAATGTTACTGAATCTTTTAATTTCACGCAACATGTTTCTCACAGGGGTGGTCACACCGTGGACCTTGTGTTCTCTCTGGGTCTTGATGTTGATAATGCCCGTTGTGAGGACCTATTGATCAGTGACCATAAATGTATTTTCTTTGATCTTTCTGTCAATGCTGACCCCTTGTGTCTGAAACAAACATTCCACTCCCGCATTATTACTCAGAGTACAGCTGATCAGTTCTCTATGCACTTCTGCTGTGATATTAATACAAATCTTAATGATGTTGAACTCTTGATTCAGTCTTTTAATGAACATTGCAGCACTTTGCTGGATAAAGTGGAACCTCTTAAGGAAAGGACCAAGGCTGCCTACAACACTTCTCCGTGGATGACAGACGCTGTCTGCAGCTTGAGACGGAAGTGTCGCAGGACAGAGCGGCTCTGGAAAGCCACTGGGCTAGAAGTGCATCGCTCATATCTGAAGGACCTCAGAGTTTCCTTTAATACTGGAGTAAAGGAAGCTAGAACTGCTTATTTTGCCAACTTAATCTCTTCCTCAAAGAGAAATCCCAAGATTTAGTTTGACACAATTAAGAGAATTGTTTCACCGTCTGTCTCTACATTGCCATGCTGTTCTGTTGACGATTGTAACAAATTCCTTATCTATTTTAATGATAAGGTAACAGCTATTAGGTCTGGTATTCAGCCTGTGATCTGTTTATCTACATGTAGCTCCTCACAATCTCCTGCTGTTCTGGACTCTTTCCAGCCTATCAGCCTTCAAGACCTGATGGACTTAATTAACAAAACAAAGCCATCATCTTGCCCTCTGGATGTTATACCATCCTCTCTATTTAAGAAAGTTCTGCTAATTATTGGCCCTGCAGCAACAACTATTGTTTGTTCCTCATTGTCTGCAGGAATTGTCCCCTCCTATTTTAAACATGCCACTATCCAGCCCATATTCAAGAAACCAAACTTAGATCCAGCTTTGCCTATGAACTACAGGCCCAAATCAAAACTGCCTTTCCTGTCCAAAATCTTAGAGAAAGTGGTGGTCAACCAACTTACTGCTGCACTGGAGAGGCACAACATGTATGACAAATTCCAGTCTGGGTTTCGTAAACAACACCCTACTGAAACCGCTCTCCTGAGCGTTTCAGATGACATTCTCATGTGTTCTGATGCAGGTGACTGCTCTGTGCTACTTCTTCTGGACCTCAGTTCTGCATTCGACACTGTAGACCATAACATCCTGATTAAGAGGCTACGTGATTGGGTGGGCATATCTGGCATAGCGTTAGACTGGTTCACGTCTTACCTCAATGACAGAAGTTTTAATTTCTCTGTGGGTGACTTTGTGTCTGTTACCTCTCCACTGTCTTGTGGTGTACCGCAGGGCTTGGTTCTGGGGCCTCTGTTATTTTCCCTTTACTTGTTACCTTTGGGGCCGATTATAAAAAGTTATGTGTCCTATCATTTATATGCAGATGATATCCAACTCCATCTGTCATTCAAACCCAGCGAGGCCATGATCAGGCAGAGTATTAGTCCACTCTCCTCTGCTGCCCATTGCAACCTGCGCAATCTAGGGATTTTATTTGATCGGTCCATGTCGTTTGAACCCCATGTTAAGCAGCTGTCCAGATCATGTTTCTTCCACCTAAGAAATATCAGTAAACTGAGATCTGTAGTATCAACAGCTGAACTCGAGATGATCATACATGCCTTTATCTCTTCACGCATTAACTACTGCAACACACTTTTCTCATCACTCAGTGTATCTGCTCCTAACCGTTTGCAGGTCATCCAAAACGCTGCCGCCAGATTACTCACCAGGACAAATAGACGGTCTCACATCACCCCCGTACTCAGATCTCTTCACTGGCTCCCTGTAGCATCTAGGATACACTTTAAAAATCTCACCATCACTTACAGAGCACTACACGGTCAGGCTCCGACTTATATAGCTGATCTACTTCACCCCTATTCACCCGCCCGCGCTCTCAGGTCAAACGTTTTAGGTCTGCTGTCTGTCCCACGCACTCCCCTTAAGACCCGTGGTGACCGAACTTTTGAGGCAGTTGCACCAAGGCTGTGGAATGCTCTGCCTGCACCTCTACGCGTTGCAGATTCTGTGAACGCATTCAGAAATCAGCTCAAAACTCACCTCTTTAGACTGGCGTTTGGGTAAAACCCATGTCCTAGACCTGCTTTTAAACCATGTTTTAATTTAGTATTTTCTGTGTGTATGTAAATGATTGGCCCAACGGTCACATTGTGTTTTTTATGTTTGTAATTCTGCCCTGTTAAGCACTTTGTGAGTTATGTCTGTAAAAAGCGCTTTATAAATACATTTTACTTACTTTCTTACAATGTACGGCCGAGTTACAACAACTTCCTGTTTCGTGGCGAATGGTGTTTCTTTGACCCCACGGATACATAGTGCGATAACTTTTTGATCTGAATTCAATCGGGTCAAATCTCTAGGAGGAATTCATTAAAGTACGGCGCCTTGAAACGGTGAAAAAACGTCATCAAATTCAAAATGGCCGACTTCCTGTTTGGTTTAGTGAATAACTCCTAGAGGATTTTTTGTACGTTCCATCACATTACACGTTCCATCACATTACACATACGTACCAAATTTCATACAGCTAGGTGAAACCCAATGTTGGTGCTACTCAATAGGGGGCGCTATCGAGCCAACATTTCATACCGCAGTTGGACACCCCAATCAGACTGTAATTTTCGCAAAAAACTAATTTCAAAAAATTCCCAGTATCCCAATCACCTCCTTTTTGCAACGAAACACGCGGAATAATAATAAACATCAGAAGAACAATAGGTCTTTTGCTCCGACTACGTCGGTGCTCGGGCCCTAATAATAAAAACCATCAGTGGGGTTTGAACCCTAATAATAAAAACATCAGTGGGGTTTGAACCTAACAATAAAAACATCAGTGGGGTGTGAACCCTAATAATAAAAACATCAGAGGGGTTTGAACCCTAATAATAAAACCATCAGTGGAGTTTGAACCTAATAATAAAAACATCAGTGGGGTTTGAAACCTAATAATAAAATCATCAGTGGGGTTTGAAACCTGATAATAAAATCATCAGTGGGGATTGAACCTAATAATTAAATCATCAGTGGGGTTTGAACCCTAATAATAAAAACATCAGTGGGGTTTGAACCCTAATAATAAAAACATCAGAGGGGATTGAACCTAATAATAAAAACAGTGGAGTTTGAACCTAATAATAATAAAAACATCAGTGGGGTTTGAAACCTAATAATAAAATCATCAGTGGGGATTGAACCTACTAATAAAATCATCAGTGGGGTTTGAACCCTAATAATAACATCAGCAGGGTTTGAACCCTAATAATAAAAAGATCAGTGGAGTTTAAACCTAATAATAATAAAAACATCAGTGGGGTTTGAACCCTCATAATAAAAAAACAATCAGTGGGATTTGAACTCTAATAATAATAATAATAATAATAAAAACATCAGAGGGGATTGAACCCTAATAATAAAAACATCAGCGGGGTTTGAACCTAATAATAAAAACATCAGTGGGGTTTGAACCTAATAATAAAAACATCAGTGGGGTTTGAACCCTAATAATAAAAACATCAGAGGGGATTGAACCTAATAATAAAAACATCAGAGGGGATTGAACCTAATAATAAAAACATCAGTGGGGTTTGAACCCTAATAATAAAATCATCAGTGGGGTTTGAACCCTAATAATAAAAACATCAGTGGGGTTTGAACCTAATAATAAAAACATCAGTGGGGTTTGAACCTAATAATAAAAACATCAGTGGGGTTTGAACCCTAATAATAAAATCATCAGTGGGGTTTGAACCCTAATAATAAAAACATCAGTGGGGTTTGAACCTAATAATAAAAACATCAGTGGGGTTTGAACCTAATAATAAAAACATCAGTGGGGTTTGAACCCTAATAACAAAAACATCAGAGGGGATTGAACCTAATAATAAAAACATCAGTGGGGATTGAACCCTAATAATAAAAACATCAGAGGGGATTGAACCTAATAATAAAATCATCAGTGGGGTTTGAACCCTAATAACAAAAACATCAGTGGGGTTTGAACCCTAATAATAAAAACATCAGTGGGGTTTGAACCTAATAATAAAAACATCAGAGGGGATTGAACCTAATAATAAAAACAGTGGAGTTTGAACCTAATAATAATAAAAACATCAGTGGGGTTTGAAACCTAATAATAAAATCATCAGTGGGGATTGAACCTACTAATAAAATCATCAGTGGGGTTTGAACCCTAATAATAACAACATCAGCAGGGTTTGAACCCTAATAATAAAAAGATCAGTGGAGTTTGAACCTAATAAAAATAAAAACATCAGTGGGGTTTGAGCCCTCATAATAAAAAAACAATCAGTGGGATTTGAACCCTGATAATAATAATAATAATAAAGACATCATTGGGATTTGAACCCTTACCCACCTGGCAGTACTCAGGCCTCGCTGGCGCTGCTGTTCCTGTTGAGCTCTCGGATTCCCTGAAGGATCCTCTTCATGTGACCCACCTTCGTCACCCCGAGGTCCTGAACACACACACCTGAATCAGTTTTACTTGTCAGGTTGGTTTTGCTCTTATTGTAAATACACAGAAATAGAAATACAGCTAAAAAGGACGGACATAAACATTTATCTATCAGATAAAGTCTTCTGTAAATGAACTAATGTAACATGTTGCTTTACACACAGCGTTTATACAGCAGCTTAGATCAATAACGACATGAACATGTTAAACAATAAATATCATAAATAGTTTAACAACAGAAGGTAACAACACAGAAGACAATGTCCATCCTCCATGACTCAGCACAGTTAGCGGTTAGCGGCAAGCAGCAGTACCTTCAGGTCCCTCCTCTCCAGGTGGATGAGTTCGGCCCCGCGGACGTCGTGTCCCATGAAGATGTCCTGATACTCAGTGAGACACAGAAAGTCCAGCCACGCCCCCACCTCCTCCGTCCCCCACTGGTGAACTGAGACACAGACAGGAAGTGGTTCAAACAGACAGGAAGTGGTTCACACAGACGGGAAGTGGTTCACGGAGACGGGAAGTGGTTCACGCAGACGGGAAGTGGTTCAGGCAGACGGGAAGTGGTTCAGGCAGACGGGAAGTGGTTCAGGCAGACGGGAAGTGGTTCAGGCAGACGGGAAGTGGTTCACGCAGACGGGAAGTGGTTCACACAGACGGGAAGTGGTTCACACAGATGGGAAGTGGTTCACACAGACGGGAAGTGGTTCACGGAGACATGAAGTGGTTCACGGAGACGGGAAGTGGTTCACACAGACGGGAAGTGGTTCACACAGACGGGAAGTGGTTCACACAGACGGGAAGTGGTTCACACAGACGGGAAGTGGTTCACACAGACTGGAAGTGGTTCATGGAGACAGGAAGTGGTTCACACAGACAGGAAGTTGTTCACACAAACAGGAAACAACCCAAGAAGTGTCAGAGAATAGCAAACCTGATTTCACTAGAATACAGATGTGTACCATCTAAAACCAACAGTCAGAGACAAAGACAGGTAGGGAGAGAGAGACAGGTAGAGATAGCTCACCTGGCAGCGACAGAGAGACAGGTAGAGAGAGCTTACCTGGTAGAGACAGAGGACTGCAGGTCTCCTTGTTCTTGTTGTTTTTGTCTTTTTTTAACTTGGGGACGAGACGAAACTTTGCGCTCCGGCTGCGCTTGGAGAAATCTGTCAGAGGATCCTGAAGACACACAGACAGGTTTGTAGAAGCAGACAGACAGACAGACCAGGACCAGGATAACCATCATGCAGGTCTAGTTGTGGTGGTTTACCTCGTGGTCTGACGGGTCGATCACCGGACTCAACCAGGAAACATCAGCCAGCCGACGGAGCTGCTGAGCCACCGAGCTCAGAGCTGCATTCAACTGGTCCTGCTGAGGAGGATCCAGCTGCTGCATACAAACAACAACCATGAGGACCAGGACAGACATGTCTTCAACATCTCAAAAGGTTTATCAGAGGGACACAGTTACCATGGACATGTTTCCAGCCAGCAGCAGTTCAGTCTCACTGAGTAAAGCTTTGACGTTAATGACCATCTGAAGGACCACGCTGCAGCACAGAGCCTGGAGACAGAGAGGTGAGAGAGAGACAGACAGAGCGAGAGACAGGTGAGAGAGAGAGACAGACAGGAAAGGACAGAAGAGACCACTAGTCCTGCTCAGTACCGCAGAGTTGTTGGAGTTGGCGTAGACCACGTCCATGGCCTTTGAGCTGGCGTTGACAGCGTGAGCAAGTTCCTGTTCCAGACTGTGGTGAGACTGAGCAACTTCACGAATACTGAAACGCAAAATGATAGAATACTATAATAATAATAAATAATATATTATCAGGGTGATTAAAATATGAGTGTTGGTTCATTGACAACATGAATGATTAGTAACACAGATATAAAACAAGGTGATGAGAGAAACTGTCTAGAACCAAAAACAAGAGTCTACTAGAGTTCAGATTATTACAGCTCAATCATCAACATCATCTCATAACTGTGCATTTATATTATATTAAAGTGGCCTACATTTATTATGTAAAAACAGTATTATGAATGTCCAATATACTTCTTTATTCAATATCTTTGATGTAGAATTCAGACATTGATTCAGTACTATAGTCTCTGCTCACCTCCTGTAATATATTAATATTAATTCTCTGGTCTCTCTAAAGCAGGGGGGTCAAACTCATTTTCACTCTGGGGCCACATCAGCATCACGGTCGCCCTCAAAGGGCCGGTTGTAAATGTAAGACGGTGGAAATGTAACTACTCCTAACATATTTAGTTTAGTTTCCCGGGATATCTGTGACTTCCACAACACGTACTAAGCAGAAATAGAGGTTATTGTTTCCATGGTTAATGGCGGTTAAGCCCCGCCCCCTCTCTGGCGCGTCCAGTGCGAACGAACACAAATAGCCCCCGGCGAGACCGGCGGCGCGAATGGTTCAACTCAACATTTTTTTTTTATACTCAAACATCTCCGCGACTTATTGAGTGGCGTAATAATCGCGCGACACAACGAATCGATAATGAAATTCGTTGCCAACTCTTAATAATCGATTTTATCGATTCGTTGTTGCAGCCCTACAGACAATTGGAACAGCAGCTTACTTGATGACATCACCACCTCAGCTGGTCTCATGACTTTAATCCGTTTTTTTCTGTAAAGTATTTTTACAATCAAACTAAATATGACAACCCTGCTGTTTCCGTTTTCATTTAAAATCAAAAATGATATATTATTATGTACATATATATACATACAATTATATATGTATATATATATACATATATAAATAAATATATGTATGTGGATCAGATCCCGCTAGCAACACCTCACATCTCCGAAATCGTCGGAGCAGATTTTTAAATCGGCTGAATCTTGACAAACAGACCACAGATTTGGTGCTTAAACAACTAACTTCTCGCCTCAAAACATCCTAAAATTACTTTCTGTGAATTAACAGTAGTATTTCGAAAATTTCAACTTCCAGTTGTGTGATTTCTCCTCCGCCATTGTTTCCTGTTGCTGGTGCAAAATGCATTCTGGGATATTTGGCTGTCCCAAGTACAGACAAGTCACCTCCGATGCATCCCCGGTAAAATGGGCGGAGCCACATCCGGGCATTAGGACCGTGTTTGGCTCGATGTGAACTTTGAATTGGAACAGTACTTGGGCTGAGACTGATGACGTTTCACAAGTCCACGAGTTTACAAGTACAGAGAAGTACGCATGTTGAGAAAGGCACGATCACTTGTTGGAAACCTCTTTATGGGTTGTTGCATCTCCTGTCCACCTGTTGTGATCGTTTTAATGTCGGCACACAGACAACATGCTATCTCATCACTTCGACTTTCTATCTCATAATTTCGACCATGGGGATATTTTTATTTTCACATCTAACTTTTAATTAATTTTTTTAAATAATAAATAAATAAATTTTTATTTTTTTTGCTGGTGGATTCGCAGGCCACATAAAATGACGTGGCGGGCCGCATGTTTGACACCCCTGCTCTAAACTCTCTGTTCTCTTTAATCTATCTGGTCTCTCTAAACTCTCTGGTCTCTCTGAGGTCTCTGGTCTCTCTGATCTCTATAATCTATCTGGTCCCCTTGGTCTCTCTGGTCTCTCTAATCTATCTGGTCTCTATAATCTCCCTGGTCCCTCCAATCTCTCTGATATCTTTAATCCCTCTGTCTCTCTAAACTCTCTGGTCTCCCTGGTCTCTCTGAGGTCTCTGGTCTCTCTGATCTCTCTAGTCTCCCTAGTATTTCTAATCTCTCTGGTCTCTCTGGTCTCTCTAATCTCTCAAATATTTCTGGTCTCTCTGGCCTCCCTGGTCCTGTTGGTTAATCCACCAGCTGCTGCCCATGAGAGGCGATTGTAAACATGTCCAGGTAAGATGATGTAATGATTAAAACCCTCACCTGTGTATCAGAGCTCCTGCTGCCTGACCGAACTCACTGATGAGCGACGCCTCATCTTCAGAGACAATCTCTGGCTGGGAGGAGAGGGGGGGCTGAGGGTGCTGAGGAGGGGGGGTCCGGAGAAACTCACACTTCTGTTTGTCCTCCCAGGACTTAAGGGTGCTCTCAAACGCCTGAAACACACACACACTAATGGTGAGGGTCTGGGCTAGTGCCCTGTCTCTGGCGAGGGTCTGGGGTAGTGCCCTGTCTCTGGTGAGGGTCTAGGGTAGTGCCCTGTCTCTGGTGAGGGTCTAGGGTAGTGCCCTGTCTCTGGTGAGGGTATGGGGTAGTGCCCTGTCTCTGGTGAGGGTCTAGGGTAGTGCCCTGTCTCTGGTGAGGGTATGGGGTAGTGCCCTGTCTCTGGTGAGGGTCTAGGGTAGTGCCCTGTCTCTGGTGAGGGTCTGGGGTAGTACCCTGTCTCTGGTGAGGGTCTGGGGTAGTGCCCTGTCTCTGGTGAGGATATGGGGTAGTGTCCTGTCTCTGGTGAGGGTCTAGGGTAGTGCCCTGTCTCTGGTGAGGGTCTGGGGTAGTGCCCTGTCTCTGGTGAGGGTCTGGGGTAGTACCCTGTTTCTGAGGGTCTGGGGTAGTGCCCTGTTTCTGAGGGTCTGGGGTAGTGTCCTGTCTCTGAGGGTCTGGGGTAGTGCCCTGTCTCTGAGGGTCTGGGGTAGTGCCCTGTCTCTGAGGGTCTGGGGCAGTGCCCTGTCTCTGAGGGTCTAGGGTAGTGCCCTGACTGAGGGTCTGAGGCAGTGCCCTGTCTCTGGTGAGGGTCTGGGGTAGTACCCTGTCTCCGGTGAGGGTCTGGTCTCGTACTCACCCTGTCTCTGGTGAGGGTCTGGGTTCGGTTCTTGTGGATGATCTTGATGTACCCTGGAGGCTGAACCCAGGCCTCCCCGTCCACCTGCACCGGGACGCCTTCATCGCCGAGGATCGTGATCTTCACCGTACGACACTGAGCGAGAGAGACAGACGGGGTCAGAGAGACAGACAGACAGACAGATGAACAGACAGATGAACAGACAGACAGACGTACCTGTGCGATGCGGTGATGTTGCAGGTTGATGACTCGAGACACGGCCATCTGCATGCTGCCGAACACGGCCACCACCTCCAGGATCTTATCATCAAAGGAGGGAGCTGTGAACGTCTGAGAGACAGACAGGTGACACGATCAATAAACATACGGATAAACAGTGGAAGACATCAGATGACAGAGAGACAGACAGGTTCAGGTCTCACATCGTCCTCTTTGGTTCCTCCCCAGAAGTTGGTTCCCCCTGCGTAACTGGGGATGTTCAACACAGCGATGCCTTGAAGACTGGGGAGAGGGATCGGACGCCCATCACACTGTCCACACAAACACACACACACACACGTTAAACTTATGATGATGAGGATGATGATGATGATACATGATGTTTGGAGCAGCACCGGTTGGTTGTGGGTCTCACCTCCAATAGAACCTTCTGCTCCAGGTTCTTGTAGGTTCTGTGGAGCAGTTCTTTGGTTCCAAGAACTCCGTACCACATCATGTTCTTAGTCCGGCTCCTGAACACAAACCTCACTTGTAAAAACTACAAACTGCACTCATACAAACTGCACTCATACAAACCACAAATGCCACCCATACAAACGTCACTCATACAAACTACAAATGTCACTCATACAAACTACAAACTTCACTCATACAAACTTCACTCATAAAAACTACAAACTGCACTCATAAAACTACAAACTGCACTCATACAAACTACAAACCACACTCATACAAACTACACGCACACAAACTACAAACGCCACCCATACAAGCGCTACTCATACAAACTACAAACTTCACTCATACAAAACTACAAACCTCACTCATACAAACTACAAACTGCACTCATACAAACTACAAACCTCACTCATACAAACTACAAACCTCACTCATACAAACTACAAACACCACTCATACAAACACCAATCATACAAACTGCAAACGCCACCCATACAAGCGTCACTCATACAAACTACAAACGTCACTCATACAAACTACAAACGCCACTCATACAAACTACAAACGTCACGCATGCAAACTACAAACGCCACTCATACAAACTACAAACGTCACTCATGCAAACTACAAACGTCACTCATGCAAACTACAAACCTCACTCATGCAAACGTCACTCATACAAACGTCACTCATACAAACTACAAACCACTCATACAAACTACACTCATACAAACTACACTCATACAAACTACAAATGCCACCCATACAAGCACCACTCATACAAACTACAAACTTCACTCATACACACGACAAACTTCACTCACTCATACAAACCTCACTCATACAACCCCCGTCATACAAACTAAAAACCTCACTCATACAAACTACAAACCACAAACCTCACTCATACAAATTACACTCATACAAACTACAAACTTCACTCATACAAACTACAAACTGCACTCACACAAACTACAAACCTCACTCACACAAATTACAAACCTCACTCATACACACTACAAACCTCACTCATAAACTACAAACCTCACTCATAAACTATAAACCTCACTCATACAAACCTCACTCATACAACCCCCATCATACAAACTACAAACCTCACTCATACAAACCCCCGTCATACAAACTACAAACCTCACTCATACAAACCACAGTCATACCAACCACAAACCTCACTCATACAAACTACACTTACAAACTACAAACCTCACTCATAAACTATAAACCTCACTCATACAAACCTCACTCATACAACCCCCGTCATACAAACTACAAACATCACTCATGCAAACTACAAACCTCACTCATACAAACGTCACTCATACAAACTACAACCCGCACTCATACAAACTACAAACCACACTCATACAAACTACACTCATACAAACTACAAATGCCACCCATACAAGCACCACTCATACAAACTACAAACTTCACTCATACACACGACAAACTTCACTCATACAAACTTCACTCATACAAACTACAAACTTCACTCATACACACTACAAACTTCACTCATACACACTACAAACTTCACTCATACAAACTTCACTCATACAAACTACAAACGCCACCCATACAAGCATCACTCATACAAACTACAAACCTCACTCATACAAACTACAAACCTCACTCATACAAACTACAAACCACAAACCTCACTCATACAAACTACACTCATACAAACTACAAACTTCACTCATACAAACTACAAACCTCACTCACACAAATTACAAACCTCTCATACAAACTACAAACCTCACTCATAAACTACAAACCTCACTCATAAACTATAAACCTCACTCATACAAACCTCACTCATACAACCCCCGTCATACAAACTACAAACCTCACTCATACAAACTACAAACCACAAACCTCACTCATACAAACTACACTCATACAAACTACAAACTTCACTCATACAAACTACAAACTGCACTCACACAAACTACAAACCTCACTCACACAAATTACAAACCTCACTCATACAAACTACAAACCTCACTCATAAACTATAAACCTCACTCATACAACCCCCGTCATACAAACTACAAACCTCACTCATACAAACCACAGTCATACCAACCACAAACCTCACTCATACAAACTACACTTACAAACTACAAACCACACTCTTACAAACTACAAACTTCACCCATACAAAAACTACAAACCACACTCATACAAACTACACGCATACAAACTACACTCATACAAACTACAAACCTCACTCATACAAACGACATAATTAATAATTAAATAATGTGAAGGTGGACCTGCACTTCTCAGGATGTTCGTCTCTCTTGTTGTTGAAGTCCAGGGAGATTTTAGCGTCCAGTCCGATTCCAAAGTAGTTATTCATGACACACTTCTCAGTGTAGCAGTCCCTGTACACACATACAGGCAATCAGACAGAGAGAGACAGACAGGCTGTCAGAGAGAGAAACAGACAGTCAGAGAGAGAGACAGACAGAGACAGACGGACAGACAGACAGACAGACAGACAGACAGGCAGAGAGTCTCACATGTTGTCGGGGTCACAGCTGAACGGGTCGGCATTGACCAAAAGTCGACTGATCACAGAACTGCTGGAGAGAGAAGCTGAGATTCCTCTAAGACCTGTACGCACGCACACACACACACACACACACACACACAAACTGATGACATCATGATAACATTCAGGACTTCCTGGCAGACCTCAGAGTACCTGGATAGAGGATCTTTGTGTTGAGTGTGGGCATGGTCTCCCTACTTCCTGTCTGGACAGGAAGTGATGCCGAGCTGCCCAGTGACTGGCTGCCTTTACTGATCAGCTTCTCACAGGGCGTCTTACTGACTGAGGAGACAGACAGGCAGAGAAAGAGAGACAGGTCAATAAGCTCAATGGTGACAGTATGTACTTCCTGTCCTCTGCCTACAGTCCCAAGTGGACCAGATCCTCATGGCTCTGGATATTTGAGGGACCAGTTCATGTCGTCGTCAAGGTCTGTTTGTTTACTCACCATATGTATGCCTCCTGATAAATATAGAATATATATACATATATATATTAGGGCTGGGAAAGTTAACGCGTTATTAACGCATTAATTAATTAACGCCGACAATTATTTTATCGCGCGTTAACATACTTTTTTAAAAATTATTAAGCGGACATTTTTAACACAAGAACTGGGCAGCGAGCGGTGAACAGCTGTTTGTGTGGCGTCACTTCCATCTCTTCCTGTTTCCTTCACCTACATTCCCCTGGGTCCTAAGTCCCTCCATGTACAGCTTCTTATCACCCTCTATGTACCAACGTACATTTATAACAAATACCACACATATTACGGTAATCAGCATTGCATATGTGTCTGACCAAAATACCAAAAAAACAAAAAATAAGATTCATTTAAATTATTTTTTTAGAGTTTTTAAAGTGTTTTGTTTGGAATATGTATAATAAGCATCATTTAGTTATCGCTACTGAGAATTTAACAAACATAAAAAAAGGTAAAAAACATGGCGTAGATAGGTTTGCAGTTTTCAAGGTGTATATTTCAAATTGCATCTATTACACACATTAAGATAAAGTTGTGAACACCGGCTGAATATCTATTTTAACTGTTACTGTGTAAAGGGAATACTGCTGTTAAAAATAACCTTATTTGTTTAAAGTGTTTGCAAACAAAATATTATTGTACTTTTGTTCATATAGCAGTACTTTTAAAATAAAGTACTGCGCAATCAGTGGCGGCTGGTCAATAGACCCCACCTTGAGCCACAACAAATAAAATAAATAATAATAATAAACTATACAAATTGTCAATATTTGTGTTTTTGAAATATGGAATTACCCAGTAATACGTGTAAAATATGATATCTGCGGTAAATATGCTTTTTCCTGCACGTCCGCGCGTGTGCACGTCTCAGCAGCTCTGGGGCGCTGGAGAAACTGCCCAAAAGAGGCGGGTCTATGAAGCAGTTCAGCCAATTGCTGCTTAAAGATATAAATGTGTGACATACAATTTAGCCAATCAGCGTCCTCAAATAGATTCAGCTGCACGTTCCCGTCCGGACAAGTCTCTACAGGCGAGCGCGAGCGCTAGCACGAGCACTGCTCCTCCAAGGGCACATCCCAAGTCTCTTAACTGCATCCCCGTTTCCCTCACTTGGGTCCTTTCCTTGCGTCTTAGTCCCTCCCACCAGGGATGCATGGAGGAAACCATGCGAGGAGAGAGGAGGCATGCTCAGAAGATGTTGGTTCTCTTTGGATCGACCTACATCTGTGAACAAACATTCTCCGTGATGAAGTTGAACAAATCCAGATCCAAATCCTCTCTCACTGACATCACCTGTCAGCTGTCCTTCACATCTCAGTTCACACATTCAGCCTGACTTCAGTGAACTTGTTCAAGCTCAACAAAGACTAGATTTCTCGCACTGAACTGAAAAACAGAAAGAGGTAATATGTATAGTAATAGTTATAGTAATAAAAGAACTAATTTTGCAAAAACATGATCCCCGTCAGTGTTCTACTATTATATATGGATATTACAAATGTATATGTTGTTTGGATTATTCCTGCTGCAGATGTTTTAGGTGAAGCTCATTTTAACTCTTTTATACTCTGTTGTTCAGTTTGGGTAGTTAGGAAAGGTTTGAAAAATTATAATGTGCAAAGTAACTAAAGCTGGCAGACAAATGTAGTGGAGTAAAAAGTACAACATTTCCCTCTGAGATGTAGTGGAGTAGAAGTACAAAGTTGAATAAAATAGAAATACTCAAGTAAAGTACCTTGAATTTGTACATAGGTACAGTACTTAAGCAAATATACTAGTTACAAGAATAATATTGAGCAGGATTGAGTTCAGTCTATTGGTCCGGCCCTCCACAACAGTCCCTGTTTCTCATGCGGACCCTTGGGAAAAATAATTGCCCCCCCCTGCTCTATAAGGTGGGTACTCTCCGTCTATAAGGTGGGTACCCTCCCTCTATAGGGTGGGTACTCTCCCTCTTTAAGGTGGGTACCCTCCCTCTATAGGGTGGGTACTCCCTCCATAAGGTGGATACTCTCCGTCTATAAGGTGGGTACCCTCCCTCTATAGGGTGGGTACTCCCTCTATAAGGTGGATACTCCCTCTATAAGGTGGGTACCCTCCCTCTATAGGGTGGGTACTCTCCCTCTATAAGGTGGGTACCCTCCCTCTATAAGGTGGGTACCCTCCCTCTATAGGGTGGGTACCCTCCCTCTATAAGGTGGGTACTCTCCCTCTATAGGGTGGGTACTCTCCCTCTATAAGGTGGGTACTCTCCCTCAATAAGGTGGGTACTCTCCCTCTATAAGGTGGGTACCCTCCCTCTATAGGGTGGGTACTCTCCCTCTATAAGGTGGGTACCCTCCCTCTATAAGGTGGATACTCTCCGTCTATAAGGTGGGTAGATATTATGAGTGATCCAGCTGGATTGAAATAAACTGGTAACAGTAGCACCAGAAGCACCAGAAGCACCAGTAGCACCAGTAACACCAGTAGCACCAGAAGCACCAGTAGCACCAGTAGCACCAGAAGCACCAGTAGCACCAGCAGCACCAGTAGCACCAGAAGCACCAGTAGCACCAGAAGCACCAGAAGCACCAGTAGCACCAGTAGCACCAGTAGCACCAGAAGCACCAGAAGCACCAGTAGCACCAGAAGCACCAGTAGCACCAGAAGCACCAGTAGCACCAGAAGCACCAGAAGCACCAGTAGCACCAGTAGCACCAGAAGCACCAGTAGCACCAAAAGCACCAGAAGCACCAGTAGCACCAGTAGCACCAGAAGCACCAGAATCACCAGTAGCACCAGTAGCACCAGAAGCACCAGAAGCACCAGTAGCACCAGAAGCACCAGTAGCACCAGAAGCACCAGAAGCACCAGAAGCACCAGTAGCACCAGTAGCACCAGAAGCACCAGAAGCACCAGTAGCACCAGAAGCACCAGTAGCACCAGTAGCACCAGTAGCACCAGAAGCACCAGTAGCACCAAAAGCACCAGAAGCACCAGTAGCACCAGTAGCACCAGAAGCACCACTGACCTCTGCGTGTGTTGCGGTGCTTGGTGCTGTAGGACGACTGCAGACACAACTTGTCCTCTTCTTCTTCCTCCTCCTCCTCCTCTTCCAACCCGTCTTCCCCAGGTGGACTGAGAGAGTTCTGCTCTTCCACCGCTGAAAGACACGAGAGAGGAGAGTAAAGACTACAAACATGCAGAGAGAAAGTTAAAGACTACAAACATGTCCGATGGTGTTCTTAAACTAGCGTGTGATGATTCCGACCTTTCTCCGTATGCTCGATGATCTGTCTGATGGCTTTCTTCAGACTGTTGGCTCTCAGCATCAGCTGCTCTCGAGGTTTAAAGATGGCCGCCGCTGAAGAGGAAGCAATAATCCATGGGGAGAGGGGCGGGGCATGAGGAGGATGATGATTGTGACGCTGATGATGAAGAGAAGGAGGCAGCACAACTCCTTCAGCATCCTCCTGCTCCTCAGCGATGGTGGGGGGAGGGGCCGGGGGGGGCACGGTGGAGGCCTGAGACTCTTCATTCAGAGTCTTTAGGAGGGAGTCCAGCTTCTCCTTTAACACGCCACACTACACACAGACATGACTCGGCACATTACAGACACGACTCGGCACATTACAGACACGACGCAGCACAATGCTACGATAATTCAAACACTTTTAATACTAATATCAAGATCACAAGTTAATTATTTTGTTATCAACAGAAAAAAAGGTTGTTTCCTCTTATTACTGAAAATATTTGGGTCAAATCACCTTATTTTGAAAATGTCGTCACATGTGACCGCCTGCAAACTTCACCAGGTTCATCTGTCAGCTCACCTGGTCGTTTCCATATATTTACCATCACACGATTTGACCCAAACATTTAAGTAAGAAGAGGAAACATCCTTTTTTATCTCGAGATACTGATATTAAAGTTTGAATAATGTCCTTTAAAGGCTTCCGTACAATAGAAACACAATGTCAACAGTTTCTTATACATATATATATGTACATATATATATATATTAGGGGTGTAACGGTACGCGTATTCGCATTGAACCGTTCGGTACGAGGCTCACGGTTCGGTACGCATGACGAACCGAATATGTTTGAAAAAAAAACCTTTTTAAACCTTTATTTAACCAGGTAGTCCCATTGAGATTAAAAATCTCTTTTGCAAGATGTAAGTAACAATACTACATAACATTAAGGAGCAGTTTTTGTTTTTTATGCTTATGTGTTGCTAAGAAGACACCCCAGAAGATGGGTCACTCAGGTATAGTTCCATCATTGTTCAAAGTCAAAGAATAACTTTATGATGTTAGTTGTAATGAATAAATATATTTGAAAATCAAGTACATTTCTCTGGCATTCATAGTTTTCTACTGTACCGAAACGTGGCTCCACTGTATCGTACCGAACCCAACCGTGAATTTTGTGAACCGTTACACCCCTAATATATATACATGTATTTATAAATAAAACAGTATAAACACACCTTCTTGGCCATGACATCTGACTCCTCTGAACTCTCTGTGTTCTTCTCGTACGCTTTTCCAACACGAGCCACAAAGTCCTTCACCGTCTCACACAGAACCCTGAAAGTACATACAGAGAGACAGACAGTCAGAGAGAGAGACAGGGAGACAGACAGACAGAGAGAGACAGACAATCAGACAGAGAGACAGGCGGTCGTACTTCGCGGAGGAGATGACGACAGAGTGCTGGTCTGAGGTGAGGATCTTGGACAGGTGAGCAGCCACTGAGTCCTCATAGGTCAGAATCTGCTGAACCTGGATCAGACGACACAAACACTGAGTCAGTACAGGTGAGCAGGTGTTTACTACGTCATTATTTCATTATGAGAAGGAATGTCTGATTCAAATTCAACTTTATCGATATTATTAATGAAGCTAAAATACATATTATTTAATAATTAATGAAGAAAACTGAATGTGATAACAACAGCAGGAAGTGATGTCATTTCCTGTTACCTGAGAGTCGTCGCTACAGTCTTCAGTGACGGTGGAGCCAGAATCTTGTGGAAACTTAGTCTCATAGACCATAATACTCCACCTACAACAGGAGGAGAGGCGGTTACCTGTCTCACACCAGTTACCTGTCTCACACCAGTTACCTGTCTCACATCCGTTACCTGTCTCACATCCGTTACCTGTCTCACACCAGTTACCTGTCTCACAGCTGTTACCTGTCTCACACCAGTTACCTGTCTCACACCAGTTACCTGTCTCACACCAGTTACCTGTCTCACACATGTTACCTGTCTCACAGCTGTTACCTGTCTCACACCAGTTACCTGTCTCACACCAGTTATCTGTCTCACAGCTGTTACCTGTCTCACACCAGTTACCAGTCTCACAGCTGTTACCAGTCTCACACCAGTTACCTGTCTCACACCAGTTACCTGTCTCACATCTGTTACCTGTCTCACAGCTGTTACCTGTCTCACAGCTGTTACCTGTCTCACATCTGTTACCTGTCTCACACCAGTTACCTGTCTCACATCTGTTACCTGTCTCACAGCTGTTACCTGTCTCACAGCTGTTACCTGTCTCACATCTGTTACCTGTCTCACACCAGTTACCTGTCTCACATCTGTTACCTGTCTCACACCAGTTACCTGTCTCACATCTGTTACCTGTCTCACAGCTGTTACCTGTCTCACAGCTGTTACCTGTCTCACACCAGTTACCTGTCTCACACCAGTTACCTGTCTCACATCTGTTACCTGTCTCACAGCAGTTTCCTGTCTCACAGCAGTTACCTGTCTCACAGCAGTTACCTGTCTCACAGCAGTTACGTGTCTCACACCAGTTACGTGTCTCACACCAGTTACGTGTCTCACAGCAGTTACCTGTCTCACACCAGTTACCTGTCTCACACCAGTTACGTGTCTCACACCAGTTACGTGTCTCACACCAGTTACCTGTCTCACAGCTGTTACCTGTCTCACAGCTGTTACCTGTCTCACACCAGTTACGTGTCTCACATCTGTTACCTGTCTCACAGCTGTTACCTGTCTCACAGCTGTTACCTGTCTCACAACAGTTACGTGTCTCACACCAGTTACCTGTCTCACATCTGTTACCTGTCTCACAGCTGTTACCTGTCTCACAGCTGTTACCTGTCTCACACCAGTTACCTGTCTCACACCAGTTACCTGTCTCACAGCTGTTACCAGTCTCACACCAGTTACCTGTCTCACACCAGTTACCTGTCTCACATCTGTTACCTGTCTCACAGCTGTTACCTGTCTCACATCTGTTACCTGTCTCACACCAGTTACCTGTCTCACATCTGTTACCTGTCTCACAGCTGTTACCTGTCTCACACCAGTTACCTGTCTCACATCTGTTACCTGTCTCACACCAGTTACCTGTCTCACATCTGTTACCTGTCTCACACCAGTTACCTGTCTCACATCTGTTACCTGTCTCACAGCTGTTACCTGTCTCACAGCTGTTACCTGTCTCACACCAGTTACCTGTCTCACATCTGTTACCTGTCTCACACCAGTTACCTGTCTCACAGCAGTTACCTGTCTCACAGCAGTTACCTGTCTCACAGCTGTTACCTGTCTCACACCAGTTACGTGTCTCACACCAGTTACGTGTCTCACACCAGTTACCTGTCTTACAGCTGTTACCTGTCTCACAGCTGTTACCTGTCTCACACCAGTTACGTGTCTCACATCTGTTACCTGTCTCACAGCTGTTACCTGTCTCACAGCTGTTACCTGTCTCACACCAGTTACGTGTCTCACACCTGTTACCTGTCTCACACCAGTTACGTGTCTCACACCAGTTACCTGTCTCACACCAGTTACCTGTCTCACAGCTGTTACCTGTCTCACACCAGTTACGTGTCTCACACCAGTTACGTGTCTCACACCAGTTACCTGTCTCACAGCTGTTACCTGTCTCACAGCTGTTACCTGTCTCACACCAGTTACCTGTCTCACACCAGTTACCTGTCTCACATCTGTTATCTGACTCACACCAGTTACACGTCTCACACCAGTTACCTGTCTCACACCAGTTACGTGTCTCACATCTGTTACCTGTCTCACAGCAGTTACGTGTCTCACACCAGTTACGTGTCTCACACCAGTTACCTGTCTCACATCCGCTACCTGTCTCACATCCGTTAACTGTCTCACAGCTGTTACCTGTCTCACATCTGTTACCTGTCTCACACCAGTTACCTGTCTCACATCTGTTACCTGTCTCACATCAGTTACCTGTCTCACACCTGTTACCTGTCTCACATCTGTTACCTGTCTCACATCTGTTACCTGTCTCACATCTGTTACCTGTCTCACACCAGTTACCTGTCTCACACCAGTTACGTGTCTCACATCAGTTACCTGTCTCACACCTGTTACCTGTCTCACACCTGTTACCTGTCTCACACCTGTTACCTGTCTCACACCTGTTACCTGTCTCACATCTGTTACCTGTCTCACAGCAGTTACCTGTCTCACAGCAGTTACCTGTCTCACACCAGTTACGTGTCTCACACCAGTTACGTGTCTCACACCAGTTACCTGTCTCACACCAGTTACGTGTCTCACACCTGTTACCTGTCTCACAGCTGTTACCTGTCTCACACCAGTTACCTGTCTCACAGCTGTTACCTGTCTCACATCTGTTACTTGTCTCACACCAGTTACCTGTCTCACACCAGTTACCTGTCTCACATCAGTTACCTGTCTCACATCAGTTACCTGTCTCACATCAGTTACCTGTCTCACAGCTGTTACCTGTCTCACACCAGTTACCTGTCTCACACCAGTTACCTGTCTCACACCAGTTACCTGTCTCACAGCTGTTACCTGTCTCACAGCTGTTACCTGTCTCACAGCTGTTACCTGTCTCACACCAGTTACGTGTCTCACACCAGTTACCTGTCTCACACCAGTTACCTGTCTCACACCAGTTACCTGTCTCACACCTGTTACCTGTCTCACAGCTGTTACCTGTCTCACAGCTGTTACCTGTCTCACACCAGTTACCTGTCTCACATCTGTTACCTGTCTCACACCAGTTACCTGTCTCACACCAGTTATCTGTCTCACACCAGTTACCTGTCTCACATCCGCTACCTGTCTCACATCCGCTACCTGTCTCACATCCGTTACCTGTCTCACACCAGTTACCTGTCTCACACCAGTTACCTGTCTCACAGCTGTTACCTGTCTCAAAGCTGTTACCTGTCTCACACCAGTTACGTGTCTCACACCAGTTACCTGTCTCACAGCTGTTACCTGTCTCACAGCTGTTACCTGTCTCACACCAGTTACCTGTCTCACATCTGTTACCTGTCTCACACCAGTTACGTGTCTCACATCTGTTACCTGTCTCACAGCTGTTACCTGTCTCACAGCTGTTACCTGTCTCACACCAGTTATGTGTCTCACATCTGTTACCTGTCTCACAGCTGTTATCTGACTCACACCAGTTACGTGTCTCACACCAGTTACCTGTCTCACAGCTGTTACCTGTCTCACACCAGTTACGTGTCTCACACCAGTTACGTGTCTCACAGCTGTTACCTGTCTCACAGCTGTTACCTGTCTCACACCAGTTACGTGTCTCACATCTGTTACCTGTCTCACAGCTGTTATCTGACTCACACCAGTTACGCGTCTCACACCAGTTACCTGTCTCACACCAGTTACGTGTCTCACATCTGTTACCTGTCTCACAGCAGTTACGTGTCTCACACCAGTTACCTGTCCCACATCCGTGACCTGTCTCACATCCGCTACCTGTCTCACATCCGTTAACTGTCTCACAGCTGTTACCTGTCTCACATCTGTTACCTGTCTCACACCAGTTACCTGTCTCACATCTGTTACCTGTCTCACATCTGTTACCTGTCTCACAGCAGTTACCTGTCTCACAGCAGTTACCTGTCTCACACCAGTTACCTGTCTCACACCAGTTACCTGTCTCACATCAGTTACCTGTCTCACACCTGTTACCTGTCTCACATCTGTTACCTGTCTCACATCTGTTACCTGTCTCACATCTGTTACCTGTCTCACATCTGGTACCTGTCTCACATCTGTTACCTGTCTCACATCTGTTACCTGTCTCACAGCAGTTACCTGTCTCACACCAGTTACCTGTCTCACATCAGTTACCTGTCTCACATCAGTTACCTGTCTCACACCTGTTACCTGTCTCACATATGTTACCTGTCTCACATCTGTTACCTGTCTCACATCTGGTACCTGTCTCACATCTGTTACCTGTCTCACAGCAGTTACCTGTCTCACAGCAGTTACCTGTCTCACACCAGTTACGTGTCTCACACCAGTTACGTGTCTCACACCAGTTACGTGTCTCACACCTGTTACCTGTCTCACAGCTGTTATCTGTCTCACACCAGTTACCTGTCTCACAGCTGTTACCTGTCTCACATCTGTTACCTGTCTCACACCAGTTACCTGTCTCACATCAGTTACCTGTCTCACATCAGTTACCTGTCTCACATCAGTTACCTGTCTCACAGCTGTTACCTGTCTCACAGCCGTTACCTGTCTCACAGCCGTTACCTGTCTCACACCAGTTACTTGTCTCACACCAGTTACCTGTCTCACAGCTGTTACCTGTCTCACAGCTGTTACCTGTCTCACAGCTGTTACCTGTCTCACACCAGTTACGTGTCTCACATCTGTTACCTGTCTCACAGCTGTTATCTGACTCACACCAGTTACGTGTCTCACACCAGTTACCTGTCTCACACCAGTTACGTGTCTCACACCAGTTACGTGTCTAACACCAGTTACGTGTCTCACACCAGTTACGTGTCTCACACCAGTTACCTGTCTCACACCAGTTACGTGTCTCACACCTGTTACCTGTCTCACAGCTGTTATCTGTCTCACACCAGTTACCTGTCTCACAGCTGTTACCTGTCTCACATCTGTTACCTGTCTCACACCAGTTACCTGTCTCACAGCTGTTATCTGTCTCACACCAGTTACCTGTCTCACAGCTGTTACCTGTCTCACATCTGTTACCTGTCTCACACCAGTTACCTGTCTCACAGCTGTTACCTGTCTCACACCAGTTACTTGTCTCACACCAGTTACCTGTCTCACAGCTGTTACCTGTCTCACAGCTGTTACCTGTCTCACACCAGTTACGTGTCTCACACCAGTTACCTGTCTCAAACCAGTTACCTGTCTCACACCAGTTACTTGTCTCACACCAGTTACCTGTCTCACACCAGTTACCTGTCTCACATCTGTTACCTGTCTCACAGCTGTTACCTGTCTCACATCCGTTACCTGTCTCACACCAGTTATCTGTCTCACACCAGTTACCTGTCTCAAAGCTGTTACCTGTCTCACACCAGTTACGTGTCTCACACCAGTTACGTGTCTCACACCAGTTACCTGTCTCACATCTGTTACCTGTCTCACAGCTGTTACCTGTCTCACACCAGTTACCTGTCTCACACCAGTTACCTGTCTCACACCAGTTACCTGTCTCACAGCTGTTACCAGTCTCACACCAGTTACCTGTCTCACACCAGTTACCTGTCTCACACCAGTTACCTGTCTCACATCTGTTACCTGTCTCACAGCTGTTACCTGTCTCACAGCTGTTACCTGTCTCACACCAGTTACCTGTCTCACATCTGTTACCTGTCTCACACCAGTTACCTGTCTCACAGCTGTTACCTGTCTCACAGCTGTTACCTGTCTCACAGCTGTTACCTGTCTCACAGCTGTTACCTGTCTCACAGCTGTTACCTGTCTCACACCAGTTACGTGTCTCACATCTGTTACCTGTCTCACAGCTGTTATCTGACTCACACCAGTTACGTGTCTCACACCAGTTACCTGTCTCACAGCTGTTACCTGTCTCACACCAGTTACGTGTCTCACACCAGTTACGTGTCTCACACCAGTTACCTGTCTCACAGCTGTTACCTGTCTCACAGCAGTTACGTGTCTCACATCTGTTACCTGTCTCACAGCTGTTATCTGACTCACACCAGTTACGCGTCTGACACCAGTTACCTGTCTCACACCAGTTACGTGTCTCACATCTGTTACCTGTCTCACAGCAGTTACGTGTCTCACACCAGTTACCTGTCTCACATCCGTTACCTGTCTCACATCCGCTACCTGTCTCACATCCGCTACCTGTCTCACATCCGTTAACTGTCTCACAGCTGTTACCTGTCTCACATCTGTTACCTGTCTCACACCAGTTACCTGTCTCACATCTGTTACCTGTCTCACATCAGTTACCTGTCTCACACCTGTTACCTGTCTCACATCTGTTACCTGTCTCACATCTGTTACCTGTCTCACATCTGTTACCTGTCTCACATATGTTACCTGTCTCACAGCAGTTACCTGTCTCACAGCAGTTACCTGTCTCACACCAGTTACCTGTCTCACATCAGTTACCTGTCTCACATCTGTTACCTCTGTTACCTGTCTCACATCTGTTACCTGTCTCACACCAGTTACCTGTCTCACATCAGTTACCTGTCTCACATCTGTTACCTCTGTTACCTGTCTCACATCTGTTACCTGTCTCACATCTGTTACCTGTCTCACAGCAGTTACCTGTCTCACAGCAGTTACCTGTCTCACACCAGTTACGTGTCTCACACCAGTTACCTGTCTCACACCAGTTACGTGTCTCACACCTGTTACCTGTCTCACAGCTGTTATCTGTCTCACACCAGTTACCTGTCTCACAGCTGTTACCTGTCTCACATCTGTTACCTGTCTCACACCAGTTACCTGTCTCACATCAGTTACCTGTCTCACATCAGTTACCTGTCTCACATCAGTTACCTGTCTCACAGCTGTTACCTGTCTCACACCAGTTACGTGTCTCACATCTGTTACCTGTCTCACAGCTGTTATCTGACTCACACCAGTTACGTGTCTCACACCAGTTACCTGTCTCACAGCTGTTACCTGTCTCACACCAGTTACGTGTCTCACACCAGTTACGTGTCTCACACCAGTTACCTGTCTCACAGCTGTTACCTGTCTCACACCAGTTACTTGTCTCACACCAGTTACTTGTCTCACACCAGTTACTTGTCTCACACCAGTTACCTGTCTCACACCAGTTACCTGTGTCACACCAGTTACCTGTCTAACATCTTGGTGCTGGCTCTCTCCAGTTTCTCCAGTATCTGAGGCAGCTGTGTGTCGTCATCACAGGCTGAACCCCACCCCAGAACCCGGGCCAGATCATTCCCAGTCCCCAGAGGAAGAACTCCCAGCTGACACTGGAAACAACAACACAATGAACAACAGATAACAATCGATAACATAGACACTCAGAGCTATTAAATAATTAAAACACACCTGTTTGTGCAGTGTGAGAGCATCGATCTCAGACAGAACCCAGCCGACGCTGCCGTCTCCTCCACACACCAGGATCCTGAACGTATCAAACTTCTGGAACAAACGCAGACTGACAGACAGACAGAATGTTTACACACCGACCTCTTAAGATAAAACACATCTTTCATGTAACACAGGTGTCTGTCTCTCTGTCTGTCTCACCCCAGGTGAGGTCCCCCATTCATCAGGTCAAACACCTGTGCCGGGTTCAGCAGCTGTTTGAAGCGTCTCAGGAACTTGATGCCCTGGTTGTCTCCACTCTTAGAGTTGACAAACACCAGCAGAGGACTGGTGCAGGACGGAGGACACGAGGCCTTCCAGAAACCTGAACACACAGACCAACATTCAGTGTGTTTGTTAACGCTGTCTGATGGTCGATCAGATGTATTGATTAGGCTCACCGTCAGAGTCGATGCTGTTGAGTGCAGTTGGGGGGATAACTGACACTTTACATTGACCCAGAGGACACTTAGAGGACAGCTGCTCCTTACAGCCTGAGTGCACCTGGAGGACAGAAGGAAACACCTCAACAAGTCTGTCCGTAGTATGTCACTTTAGAGTCACACAGCAATTATGTACACCTGAACTATCACCTGAACTATTACCTGATCTATCCCCTGAACTATCACCCGAACTATTACCTGATCTATCCCCTGATCTATCCCGATCTATCACCTGATCTATCATCTGAACTATCACCTGAACTATCCCCTGAACTATCACCTGATCTATCACCTGAACTATCACCTGAACTATCCCCTGATCTATCACCTGAACTATCACCTGATCTATCACCTGAACTATCACCTGAACTATCCCCTGATCTACCACCTGAACTATCACCTGAACTATCCCCTGAACTATCCCCTGATCTATCACCTGAACTATCACCTGAACTATCCCCTGATCTATCACCTGATCTATCACCTGAACTATCACCTGAACTATCCCCTGATCTACACCTGAACTATCCCCTGAACTATCACCTGATCTATCACCTGAACTATCACCTGAACTATCCCCTGATCTACACCTGAACTATCACCTGAACTATCCCCTGATCTACCACCTGAACTATCACCTGAACTATCACCTGAACTATCCCCTGATCTATCACCTAAACTATCACATGATCTATCACCTGAACTATTACCTGATCTATCCCCTGAACTATCCCCTGAACTATCATCTGAACTATCACCTGATCTATCATCTGAACTATCACCTGATCTATCACCTGAACTATCACCTGAACTATCCCCTGATCTACACCTGAACAATCACCTGAACTATCCTCTGAACTATCACCTGAACTATCACCTGAACTATCCCCTGATCTATCATCTGAACTATCACCTGAACTATCACCTGATCTATCACCTGAACTATCCCCTGATCTACACCTGAATAATCACCTGAACTATCCCCTGAACTATCACCTGAACTATCACCTGAACTATCCCCTGAACTATCCCCTGATCTATCACCTGATCTATCACCTGATCTATCACCTGAACTATCATCTGATCTATCACCTGATCTATCACCTGATCTATCACCTGATCTATCACCTGAACTATCCCCTGATCTACACCTGAACAATCACCTGAACAATCACCTGAACTACACCTGAACTATCACATGAACTATTACCTGAACTATCACATGATCTATCACCTCAACTATCCCCTGAACTATCATCTGAACTATCCCCTGAACTATCATCTGAACTATCCCCTGAACTATCACATGATCTATCATCTGAACTATCACCTGATCTATCCCCTGAACTATTACATGATCTATCATCTGAACTATCACCTGAACTATCACATGATCTATCACCTGAACTATCACCTGAACTATCACCTGATCTATCACCTGATCTATCACCTGAACTATCACATGATCTATCACCTGAACTATCATCTGAACTATCACCTGAACAATCACCTGAACTATTACCTGAACTATCACATGATCTATCACCTGATCTATCACCTGAACTATCACATGATCCATCACCTGAACTATCATCTGAACTATCACCTGAACAATCACCTGAACTATCACCTGAACTATCACATGATCTATCACCTGATCTATCACATGAACTAACACCTGATCTATCACATGAACTATTACCTGAACTATCACATGATCTATCACCTGAACTATCATCTGAACTATCACCTGAACTATCACCTGATCTATCACATGAACTAACACCTGAAAATGAAAGCCTATTCGCACATCCCTTCTATCACACTCGACACTTTCACACTACACTTCATCTCACTGGTTTATAGTCCTGTTACCTGTCCGCTTGTGCACTCGACTTCACTTTATTTTATATTTCACTTTATCTTATATTTCACTTTATTTATATTTTACTTTATCTTATATTTTCTGTAAATTTAATTTGTTTCTACTTTTCATTGTTGATTGTTGTTAAATGTTACGCACCTCCCGTCATGTCAAATTCCTTGTATGTTCAACATACAATGGCAATAAACGGTTTCTGATTCTGATTCTAGGAATAGGACTGCAGACTGCGTTCTTTGGACTCTGGAGGACTCCATCTCATTCATTCATGGAACCAGTGCTTCCAGTCTCACCATAGCTTTACACCAGAGACACCTCCAGTCCTGCAGACGGAGGACGCTCCCACAGGTTTTATCACAGACGTTACATTTAGCTGAGACCGGCAGGTTTCCCTCCAACCACTGATGAGGCATCGACACCTGAGGACAGAGGTCAGAGGTCAGCTGGAGACGAGGCGTTCGCTGACACCGTTACAAGTCTGTGAATATGAGCATCTCACCCCGTCCTCGTCCTCGATGATGTCTTTCCCAATAGAAGCCAAAGTCGTCCATTTACAGTTGTTGGTGGCTCTGACTGCACATCTCTTATGAGCCTTAAACTTACACACTGACACGCAGGCAGACAGGCAGGCGCACACATACACACACAATTAAACTGTGTGTATTAAGTTGTACTATACGTGTACTGTGTGTACTATGTGTGAACTACGCGTGTACTATGTGTATTCTATGTGTATACTGTGTGTACTATGTGTGTATTATGTGTGTACTGCGTTTGTACTGCGTGTGTACTATGCGTGTACTATGCGTATACTATGTGTACACTATGTGTACTGTGTGTGTACAATGTGTACTGTGTGTACTATGTGTGTGTGTGCTATGTGTAATATGTGTACAATGCATCTACTATGTATGTACTGTGTGTAATATGTGTGTGTACTGTGTACTATGGATGTACTACGTGTACTATGCGTGTACTATGTGTGTACTGTGTGTGTAATATGTGTACTATGTATACTATGTGTTTGTACCATGCATGTACTGTGTGTTCGTACCATGCATGTACTATGTGTTCGTACCATGCATGTACTATGTGTGTACCATGCATGTACTATGTGTGTACCATGCATGTACTGTGTGTTTGTACCATGCATGTACTGTGTGTTTGTACCATGCATGTACTGTGTGTTTGTACCATGCATGTACTGTGTTTGTACCATGCATGTACTGTGTTTGTACCATGCATGTACTATGTGTTTCTACCATGCATGTACTGTGTGCTTGTACCATGCATGTACTGTGTGTTTGTACCATGCATGTACTGTGTGTTTGTACCATGCATGTACTATGTGTTTGTACCATGCATGTACTATGTGTTTGTACCATGCATGTACTATGTGTTTGTACCATGCATGTACTATGTGTTTGTACCATGCATGTACTATGTGTTTGTACCATGCATGTACTATGTGTTTGTACCATGTATGTACTATGTGTTTGTACCATGCATGTACTATGTGTTTGTACCATGCATGTACTATGTGTCTGTACCATGCATGTACTATGTGTGTACCATGCATGTACTATGTGTTTGTACCATGCATGTACTATGTGTGTACCATGCATGTACT
>JAFEUB010000185.1:115000-135000 GCA_024529925.1 Ophthalmolycus amberensis
CTTTTAGATCTAAAACGAAAGAAATAGAGGCAGGTTCACAAAAATGTCAATGTTTTTAAAATGAACTCGGTTAAGTCACTGTCTCTTAACTTTTAATTTATTTGAACTTGTCTTGTTCGGTGTTTTCTGTCTGTAACTGTGTTTCTTGTGTTGCTGCCTGTCTTGGCCAGGTCTCCCTTGAAAAAGAGATTTTTAATCTCAATGGGACTCACCTGGTTAAATAAAGGTTAAATAAAAATCAGTACTTGTAGTGTAACCAGTACTTGTAGTATAACCAGTACTTGTAGTATAACCAGTACTTGTAGTGTGATTAGTACTTGTAGTGTGATTAGTACTTGTATTATAACCAGTACTTGTAGTGTAATTAGTACTTGTAGTGTAATTAGTACTTGTAGTGTAACCAGTACTTGTAGTGTAACCAGTACTTGTAGTATAACCAGTACTTGTAGTGTGATTAGTACTTGTATTGTAACCAGTACTTGTAGTGTAATTAGTACTTGTAGTGTAACCAGTACTTGTAGTGTAACCAGTACTTGTAGTGTAACCAGTACTTGTAGTGTAACCAGTACTTGTAGTGTAACCAGTACTTGTAGTGTAATTAGTACTTGTATTATAACCAGTACTTGTAGTGTAACCAGTACTTGTAGTGTAACCAGTACTTGTAGTGTAACCAGTACTTGTAGTGTAACCAGTACTTGTAGTGTAACCAGTACTTGTAGTGTAACCAGTACTTGTAGTGTAACCAGTACTTGTAGTGTAACCAGTACTTGTAGTGTAACCAGTACTTGTAGTATAACCAGTACTTGTAGTATAACCAGTACTTGTAGTATAACCAGTACTTGTAGTATAACCAGTACTTGTAGTATAACCAGTACTTGTAGTATAACCAGTACTTGTAGTGTAATCAGTACTTGTAGTATAATCAGTACTTGTAGTATAATCAGTACTTGTAGTATAATCAGTACTTGTAGTGTAATCAGTACTTGTAGTGTAATTACATGGTTGTAATAATTATAATTTATTCATAATAGAAGTCAGTCAGTAAAACATGACCTTTGACCTCCTGACTGTCAGCTGACCTATGACATCACAGTCTGACTGGTGACTTCATCAGCTTCTTACCGTTTCTTCTTCTGCTGTTCAACCGTCACAACGTATTATTATAGAAGGGTTAAATCATAGTCCTGAGTCCAGGAGGGTCCAGTTCAGAGTCCTGAGTCCAGGAGGGTCCAGTTCAGATTCCTGAGTCCAGGAGGGTCCAGTTCAGAATCCTGAGTCCAGGAGGGTCCAGTTCAGAGTCCTGATCCAGGAGGGTCCAGTTCAGAGTCCTGATCCAGGAGGATCCAGTTCAGAGTCCTGAGTCCAGGAGGGTCCAGTTCAGAGTCCTGAGTCCAGGAGGGTCAAGTTCAGAGTCCTGATCCAGGAGGGTCCAGTTCAGAGTCCTGAGTCCAGGAGGATCCAGTTCAGAGTCCTGAGTCCAGGAGGGTCCAGTTCAGAGTCCTGATCCAGGAGGGTCCAGTTCAGAGTCCTGAGTCCAGGAGGGTCCAGTTCAGAGTCCTGATCCAGGAGGGTCCAGTTCAGAGTCCTGAGTCCAGGAGGGTCCAGTTCAGAGTCCTGAGTCCAGGAGGATCCAGTTCAGAGTCCTGAGTCCAGGAGGATCCAGTTCAGAGTCCTGAGTCCAGGAGGATTCTGTTTTCACAGTGTGTGAATGTTACCACCGCTCTGCACTAGCCCCTCCCACTTCCTCTCGTCCGACTCCCCCCCCCCCGCCCAACGCTTGCACACCGCTTGCACACACACACACAGTGTGTGGCTCATTGTGTCGGGGACTACTTTCAGGGGCGGATGAATCAACTATGGTGCTCTCGTGAGTCAGAATGACTAGAGTGTGATGATGAAGATGATGATAATGATGATGATGGTGATGAAGATGATGAAGATCTAACAGGCTCATTGAGACAAAAAGACACAGTGATGAGGATGAAGCGGAAGAAGACTCACAGTGAAGCTGTTGTTGACGTTCTTGGTGCTGGACTCGGCCACGCTGGCGTCCGTCAGGTCCACCTCATCAAAGATGATCGACTGGAGACACAAACATAGAACGTGGGACAGGTCTATATGTGGGACAGAGTCCAGTCCTCCACCTTAGCTGTAGACCGGCTCACCTTAGAGGTCTGAGCGTAGTAGACCGGCTCACCTTAGAGGTCTGAGCGTAGTAGACCGGCTCACCTTAGAGGTCTGAGCGTAGTAGACCGGCTCACCTTAGAGGTCTGAGCGTAGTAGACCGGCTCACCTTAGAGGTCTGAGCGTAGTAGACCGGCTCACCTTAGAGGTCTGAGCGTAGTAGACCGGCTCACCTTAGAGGTCTGAGCGTAGTAGACCGGCTCACCTTAGAGGTCTGAGCGTAGTAGACCGGCTCACCTTAGAGGTCTGAGCGTAGTACAGCGTCCTCCCTCTCAGTTTGAAGTATCTTCTCTTCCAGCGCTGGAACGAGTTGGTCTGCTTCATCAGATTTCCTTCCTTCAGCACCGTCTGAAACACATTCATCAGTTAATGGACTAATGGATCTGTGTAATATTTAATATCTACACTATACTTCATAGATGTTCATACGTATTTCATCCTCATTGTGTATATTTTCTCGTATAGATTGTAGCGGCGTTCCATCTGTTCATTATTAAGCCGCAACTGAGCTGCAGACACAGTGACTTCATTTTCTTACGCGAATGACAGGAGATCTTTCAACTCTTTTCCTTTCATCTTATAAACATGCTGTTTTTAAAAAGGCTCAGTCAAGACTCTTCTTCCTGAGGAAGCTTAGATCCTTTGACATCAGCAGGAAGCTTCTACATGTTTTCTATCAGGGGATCTTGGCTAGTGTTCTTTTTGATGCTGTGCTCTGCTGGGGGGGGGGGGGGCATCACTGTGGATGATAAAAACAGGATCAATAAGATGATCAGAAAGGCTGGCTCAGTGATTGGTCTAACCCCAGACTCACTAGAAATCACTGTTGAAAAGAGAACAAGGGCCAAGTTAAAAACAATTGTCTTGTATGAAGGCCGTCCACTACACGGTGTCTTCAATGGACTCCGAAGCTCATTTAGAGACACTCAGGACGCCTCAGTGTTCTACTGAACCACTAAGAAGCTCTTCCGTTCCAGCAGCAGTCCGATTCTTTAATGCACACCTTTAGAGGTTTTTATCTTTCTGATGTCGATCATGTTTTATATGGCATTGTCTGGTGTTATTGATCCTTTGTAATGTGTTTTTGTCTGCTGTGTACTGTGTTGTTGTGTACTCTGGACTGTGTCGTCTGTATGAGTCTTTGGGTGGCAAAAGAGTTTCCCCACTGGGGATTAATAAAGTTTTCTAATCTAATCTAATCTAATTTTACACAGCAAAGCGTTAAATAAATACACAAATAATATACTCTGTCACGCAGTAGAACAACGATATGCTCTCGTGCCTAATGCAGCTCTTCGGTTTTGCACCGGCTGCCGTCATGACAGCTATTATTCTCTATTGTGTTTTATGTAAAGTACTGGTGGTGCACGATGTCGAGATATGTTCAGCTTGTGACAAATAAAACTTCAGGTGTCATTACAGAAGTCACACAGTGTTTATAGACGTCATCTCAAAGTATAGTAAACAGTAAACAGACAGTAAACAGGAAACAAACAGGAAACAAACAGTACACAGTAAACAAACAGTAAACAGTAAACTTCTCTGTCACTGTTTATTGTCATCTCATCACCAAGCAAAACCACTTTAAGTGAGTCGCAGGTATTTCCGAGCTTTTGACGTGCACCTGAAGGCAGCATTCAATCCGGTGAAGTTTAAGAAGAAAAATAAACCCGATAAACACGTCATAAATAAACACGTCATATATAACTAAATAAACCGTTATCTTTACCATGAATCGGCTCTCTAACCACCGACATCCGTGCTTCAGTTACTGTATAAATGACCGTTACTATCCGACATAAGGAGGACCGTTATGTCTCTCAACACTAACACACAGAATCAACCGACTATTAAAAGCTTTTTTTAGCGGTTTCCCCCGTCTGTAGTCTACCGTCACCCCGGGGCATCCTACCTCTCAAGAACCTCAAGACCCGCAGGAAACATCGGGGCTATCCATTGGGCCTATCGGGAGTTAGCCTCGTTAGCTCTGCCTTCAACTAACTAACCGGTGTATGTCCGTTAACCGGTGAACATAAACACGTTACCCGGACAGTGTGTTGTGTTTAAATGCATTAACTGTATCCGGATATATTTAGCCTCGGGGCAAAGGTCTGACTCAGGTTTACTCTCGAGTCTTTATCGAGAAACCGTTAGCTCGGAGCTACACATCACGGCTAAAGAAATGCTCATTAAAACGTTAAAAGAGGCCCATTCTTTGTGTTTTAACCAGAACTACTGAAACCCGTTGTTTGTTCATCATAACTCACGTCGTGTTATTTAGTTTCAGTGTTTGTAGCCCTTTATGTTTTAATCTAACGTTTACTGAAACCAAACTACACTTAAAATCCGTCAGATTCTAAAGTGACAAAGCTCATTAGAACATAAGCGATGAGATAACAAACTCGGATCAAACTGTTTCAGGTTCAGTCACGTCCGGGCTTTAAATCGGCATCATTTAAATCCGTCAAGCAGCACCGGGTTGAATGACATGTCCGTTTATTTAAATGATTCACCGCTGAACACACTGTGTAGTGGAGGAAGGAGGTGGAGGGGAAAGTGTCAAACCGGGAATAAAAGACAAACTATTATAAATATAAGTGATGCCGAATTACATATCGACCTCTGTGCATTCGGGAAAAAGTCTTAACTGATCTCACACTTTGTACGTAACTCGTCCCCTGAGGCTGTGAATGTTAAACCGGTACATTTTGTTATGGAGTTCCGTGTGTGGTCCTCTGCAGGAGGAGAACCGTGCACCCTGAACATGTATTATGTAATGAACACGGACACACCGGAGATGAGTCCGGTGCTTTAGCCCCTCTGTACCTTGCTGCGGATCTGGCCGGACGTGGACACTTTTCGGATGAGTTTCTGAGGGGTTCCGGGCTCCTGCTCCGGCTCGCTGTCCGACGACTCGTCCGGTGCCCCTACCTCCGCCATGCTGCCATCAGACCCCCGAGGAGGACCGGGAGAGACAGCGCCCCCTAGCGGCGGAGACCGGGAACATACAAGAGGACATGAGGGGGTGCTTTGTGACCTCTCGTGGTCAAAATAAGAAAACTCATTATATATTACCACTTTTTACATTGTTGCCCACTATTGCACTATAGCCCCACTATAATTGTTGGAATGCTGTTAAGCAACTATTTCTTCCGTCCCCCTTTTTTTGAAACTCTTTTGCTCCTTCATATTTAAAGCTACAGAAACCGTTCAACTATCAAAATGTTCAGCTCTTTCAGCTCATGGGTGCTGTATCTCTTCATATTTCTAACCTTTAAACTTTTTGAATTATTAAGCTTTTTGGAACGTTTTTTTGAATGGGATGTCTATGGAGAAAATGTTCAAATCCTCTTAAACTTCTTCAACTTTCAAATCCTTAAACTTCCTCATATTTTCAGCTACAGACACCATTTCAACTTTAAAATGTTGAAAACAAACCTGAGCTATCGCCACATGATTCAGCTTTTTGATATATTTTACACTTTTTGAACTGCAGCAATTTAACTTTTAGGATTTTTTCAGTCCTTTTCTGACTTTATAATGGGTGTGTATTGCGCAGCTTAGAGTGCGTAATGTCACCGCTAGAGTGAAGAGCAGCTTGAGATTCTTGTGAAAAAAAGATTTGTGTTTTGCCACTGAGTTCACAATCTTCACTCTTCATGCATAATTTATGGATTTAAAAGTAGCTAATCTTGTCTAGCATTTAATCTAGCATTTTTAGCCTCTCAAAATTACCTTCGTTTTTCACGGCAAAGACTGCGTCGCCATGGCAACGGCGTTCGACGAAACATCAAAAGCTTCATGAACTGGCATTATGAACTTCTTACATTTGTCTTCAGGCCTGGAGTCTAATCAAACATGTGATGATGTGGCGTCGAGATACATCAGTTTATTCGTTCATGGAGAAGGATCGAAATTCGCCGAGCCGCCACGTCGCCGCCCTTCAACAACTTCTTACAATCTTCACAATGAAGCATTATCAAGGTCTTAAGGCTGTTCTGACAACATTTGAGAGGGATCTGATTAATCTGTGAGGAGCAGGATGTCAAAGTACACAACTTACAACTTCCGGTTGCCACTAGGTGGCGCTATTACTATGATTCTAAATTGTCATATAGATGTGTTCTGGGTCAGGATGTTATGACATATGACAGATTTGGAGCAGATTAGACAATGTACGGCCGAGTTACAACAACTTCCTGTTTCGTGGCAAATGGTGTTTTTTTGCCGCCACGCCACGGACACAGTTCGATAATTTTTTGATCTTTGAGTACATTTTCACTGCCAAGGTCTCAAGAGCATACTGACCGAATCTGAAGTCAATCGGGTCAAATCTCTGGGAGGAGTTCGTTAAAATATGACGCCTTGAAACTGTCAAAAAATGTCATAAAATTCAAAATGGCCGACTTCCTGTTTGGTTTAGTGAAAAATTCCAAGAGTATTTTTTGGTGAAACCCAATGTTGGGGCTACTCAATAGGGGGCGCCATCGAGCCAATATTTCATACCGCAGCTGGACACCCCAATCAGACTGCAATTTTTGCAAATTCTGGCTTGCGTGCAAAATTTAAAGTTTTCCAGTATCCCAAGCGCCTCCTTTTTGCGACGAAACACGTACGATAATAATAAGAAACAATAGGTCCTTCGCTCCGACTACGTCGGTGCTCGGGCCCTAAATATGATCTTATATCAATAAACCTTTGAAAGTCACAACCTTTCTCTGATTGAGGGGTTGCCTCTCAAAGGCTCTCAACATGGCGACGGCTGAGCCGGCAGCTAGAACCTAAGGTGTTCACCTGAAGGGGGACCGTGAGGGGGATGGGCTACGTTTACATGACGACACTGTCCGTCTGTACGGCAGAGTGGTGAGCTCACCAGTCGGGCACACTAACATGCACGCTCCCATGAATGATCACATGAACTAACACGCACACTCACATGCACGCTCCCGTGCATTAACATGCAGTAACACGCACGCTCACATGCACTCACATGCACGCTCCCATACATTAACATGCACTAACATGGACGTTCACATGAATGCTCACTTGCACTAACATGCACGCTCATGTGGTGTAGACTTAGGTGTAGAATGGAGGTATAGCGTAATGAACAATGCTATTGTGAAGTTAGTAGACTCCGGACAGCTCGGTTTACTTTTATATTTTGTGATGATCTGCGTGAACTGAAGAAAATCCAATCTCTCTTGTGTTCTGTGGGTGTTTGTTACTGAGTTCGTAACATCCTGTGGTGTCTCACCACGAGTCAGATAGATAACAGTTACTGAGCCAGCTGTTAGGTATTGAGTTTAAACATAAGTCGTAAAGTCAAAGAAGCTGAGCATCAACAGCGGAAAAACATTTGGCGAGCCAGCCAGGAGGACAAGTCCACGGGGACCTTTGCTCTCTCAGATTGAACATGAGCTCAACATAAAGGTAAAGCAAATTTTCACTGACATGCACGCTCACATGCACGCTCACATGCACTAAAAGACACGCGGCTGACCGGCTCAGTGAACAAAGAGAAGCTCTGATAAAAACAGAGACTTTACTCCTCTATATCTTTATATAGATGAGTTATTTATCAGATATTAATGATCTGGATGTTTAATAGAATTCAAAGATTCACCTACAGTCACAATATTATTATTATTATCATTGTTATTTTCATTACTATTATAATAATAATGATATCAAATTCAGTATATCAGATTAACAAGCATTATACACAATAACATAATTATAAAGTCACATTTTTAAACAAATCTACATTGATGTTTTCGTCCTGCTGAGACGTACGAACAGATGGACAGTCCTTCTGTCCGTCTCATCATTCAGTCTTCAGGTCCTCGGCGGACATCTTTGTAGTTCAGGCCTCAGTGGGAGACTCGTCGTCGTCTCCGTAGACGACGCCCTTCAGGTAGACTCGTTTGAACTCCTCAAACACCATGTCCTCTGGTTCACTGCAGAGACACACAGGTGAAGACAAAGACATCAACATCAACAATTATTATTGATGATCAATGATCATCATCAACGATCTCACCTCTCTTTGGCTGAAGTCACAAGGTTCAGACCGGAGAAAAGAGAAAAGTGTTGTTTACATGTAAAAACATAATCAAACATATTTAGAGAGAAATAAAACTTCAGTTTGAGGACATTTAGAGGAAGAAGTTGAACTACAAACGAGTTTCGGTCTTTATTTAAAGAAGCTGATTCATAAGAGCTGATGAGCAGCAAACCGGAAATTAATCTTCATCACCTGCTGATGTCAGCGATACACAACAAGCTGCTTAACGCACGCACGCAGCTGTTTCTTTTTTTCTTTTTTTTTTAAAGGGCTCAAACCCGCACTGGGCTAGCTCCCACCTGAAATGGCCCAAAGCTGGACCGATGTCTTTAAAAAAAATTTTTAAAGAATAAAAAATGACTAAATACATAAAATATTTAAATATTATTTTACCCGGTTGACTGATCCTACTGTCCTGTTCTGGAGCTCCTGGTCGTGGTTTGCTGCCAGTGGACGGGGCGATACTGCCCCCGACTTGTTTACGTTAAAAACCTTGTTTTCGGACGTTATTATTTTGTAATTTATGTAATTTGCCCTCATTAACACACGAATGCTTCTTCTTTAAAAAATCCTCCAACAGGAAATATTAAAGCGTTTTATAGAGTTATAAAGATAAAGTCAAACAACAGGAAGGAGGAGGAGGAGTTTACCTGGTGCAGGTTTAGGATTCATCAATCTGAATGGGAGCTCCAGAGACACCTCACTTTCAAACACACACATTGGTCAGAGAGAGACAGACAGACAGACAGACAGACAGACAGACAGACAGACAGACAGACAGACAGACAGAGAGACAGAGAGACAGAGAGACAGAGAGACAGAGAGACAGACAGGTAGTTCTCACCTAGATCCAACCGTCCTATGAACAGAAGCAGAGCGAACGGTGTGAGATGATGCGTTCAGGAACAATAGTTTATATTTCAGACTTCTGTGAGGTCACTGGCTCTGGTTAGCTGGTTCTGTTTCACTGTCTCCTCTCTGATCTCTTCACTGGTTCTGGTTCACTGTCTCCTCACTGATCTCTTCACTGGTTCTGGTTCACTGTCTCCTCACTGATCTCTTTACTGGTTCTGGTTCACTGTCTCCTCTCTGATCTCTTCACTGGTTCTGGTTCACTGTCTCCTCACTGATCTCTTTACTGGTTCTGGTTCACTGTCTCCTCACAGATCTCTTTACTGGTTCTGGTTCACTGTCTCCTCTCTGATCTCTTCACTGGTTCTGGTTTACTGGTTCTGGTTCACTGTCTCCTCACAGAGTGGTAATCGGTCAGTAACAAAGGATCTTCAACATCAGTCTATCAGCTGACCTCCCAGCATGCTGAGCGGTTCAGACTCACCCAGAAGCAATCATCCTCACCACGACCTTATAGAAGACCAGCATCCCCTGAACCTCCTTCAGAATCAGAATCAGAATCAGCTTTATTGGCCATGTGTGCTTACGCATACATGGAATTTGTCACCGGTTTCCACTCCGCTCTCAATGTACAAACACAATGTACAAACACAAATTTACAATAAACAAGAAAAATATATGTATAAAGAATCAAAAAGGGCAGCAAAAAAAAAAGAAAGTAAAACGGATGTAGGTATAAACATTTAGCTATAATACAAGTATAAATATATATCCAAGAGAAAAAAAGTGTGTGTATATATATATACATGTGAACATCAACCTACAGACAATAGTGTAGTATAACCTATTTATTGTTCATGAGCGTGACGGCCAGTGGAAAGAAGCTGTTCCTGTGTCTGGTGGTCTTGGCGTACAGAGCCCTGTAGCGCCTACCAGAGGGGAGGAGTTGGAACAGCTTGTGTCCAGGGTGTGAGGGGTCTGCAGTGATCTTTCCTGCACGTTTCCTGACTCTGGAGGTGAACAAGTCCAGGATGGAGGGCAGGCTGGAACCAATGATCCTCTCTGCAGACCTAACAATCCGTTGCAGTCTGTTTCTGTCCTGTTTGGTGGCCGATCCAAACCACACAGTGATGGAAGAACAGAGAACAGACTGGATGATGGCTGAGTAGAAAATAATTAGCAGTTCCTGAGGCAGGTTGAACTTCCTGAGCTGGCGCAGAAAGTACAACCTCTGCTGGGCCTTTTTCCTGATGGTGTCGATGTTGGGAGCCCACTTCAGGTCCCGGGAGATTGTGGATCCCAGAAACTTGAAGGTCTCCACAGCAGACACAGTGTTGTTGAGTAAGGTGAGGGGGGGCAGTGATGGGGGGCTCCTCCTGAAGTCCACTGTCATCTCCACAGTCTTGAGCTTGTTCAGCTCCAGGTTGTTCTGGACCTCCTGCTTCTCTCTGAGACAAAGAGACAAAGATTCAGATAGACAAAGAGACACAAAGATAGAGAGACAGAGGGACAACAAGACAGAGAGACAAAGAGACAAAGACAGAGAGTCAGAGAGACAAAGATAGAGAGACAGAGAGACAGAGGGACAGAGAGTCAGAGAGTCAGAGAGCCAAAGACAGAGAGACAAAGAGACAAATACAGAGTCAGAGAGACAAAGACAGAGAGTCAGAGAGACAAAGATAGAGAGACAGAGGGACAGAGAGTCAGAGAGACAAAGACAGAGAGACAAAGAGACAAATACAGAGTCAGAGAGACAAAGATAGAGACAGAGGGACAGAAAGACAAAGAGAGAGACAAAGAGACAAAGACAGAGCTTCAGAGAGACAAAGACAAAGAGACATAGACCAACCATAAACCATCTCCTGAAGCTAAAACCATCCTCTTCAACTGAGGCAACAGCTTCATTGACTTTTTCAGATCCAAGGCCAACAACATTCACTCTGATGTCCAGCTCTCCATCTATGCTTCCCTCTGACACCAACACCTTACCTGCAAGTGTGCCGTCTCCTCTACATCTCGCCGAGGTTCAGGAGAGCCATGTTTAGGAAATCCTCAGAAAAATGAAACCATGTACCTGTACCCTGGACCCCATTCCTACTGCTCTGCTCAAATCACATAACCCCACTCTCAGTCCTTTGATCACCAAAGCTGTTAACCTTTCCCTTCAGTCTGGCTGTGTCCCACCTGCACTCAAGGTTGCTGTCATCCGTCCCCTTCTCAAGAAGCCCACCCTGGACCCGGAGGTTCTAGCCAACTATAGGCCTATCTCCAACCTCGCCTTCCTGTCCAAAGTGTTAGAGAAGGTAGTTGCTTCTCAACTTCAGGACCACCTCAAACACAACAACTTGTTTGAAAAATTTCAGTCAGGATTTCGTTCAGCCCACAGCACTGAAACAGCTTTGCTCAGGGTGACGAATGACCTGCTGATGACAGCCGATGCAGGATCACCCTCACTCCTCATCCTCCTGGACCTGACTGCTGCATTTGACACAGTGGATCACACTATCCTCCTAGAGCACCTCCACACCACCATTGGACTATCAGACTCAAGTGGTTTCAGTCCTACCTTTCAGGCAGAACTGAATATGTGTCACTGGGAAGATACAAGTCCAGACTGCTCCCTGTCTCCTGTGGTGTTCCGCAAGGGTCGGTCCTCGGCCCCATCCTCTTCATTACTTACATGCTCCCCCTCGGTCGTGTCATCAGCAGACATAGGATGTCTTTCCACTGTTATGCCGACGATACACAGCTCTACATCAAAGCTGCCCCAAGCCCCTCTGCAGCCATGACATGTCTCACCGCCTGTCTTGGGGAGATAAAGGCGTGGATGAGCAACAACTTTCTCCAGTAAACAGTAGCAAAACCGAAGCCCTCCTTGTTGGCACTCCACACCAGGTTCAGTCATCCTCCATAACTCATCTCACCTTCGGCGGTCAGGTCATCCCCCTCTCCTCCACAGTCACTAATCTGGGAGTTAGGTTTGACCCACACCTGACCTTTAATGACCATATGAAACACCTGTGCAAAACCTCCTTTTATCATCTCAAAAACATCTCCAAACTCCACATGGACACGCACCTCCCTCCCTACAATGAATGAATGAATGAATGAATTTTATTTATATAGCGCTTTTCACAGACAGTAGTATCACAAAGTGCTTAACAGAGCAGACATTTAAAAGCATAAAAAACACAATGTGACCCAAGGGTCAATAAATTATCTACACAGAGAAAATTAAAAAATAAAATAAAAAATAATAAAAAATAAAATAAAAATGTAAAACATATTTTAAGAGCAGGTCTAGGACATGGGTTTACTTTTACACAAACGCCAGCCTAAACAGGTGGGTTTTGAGCTGGCTTTTAAAAGTATCCACAGTATCTGCGAGGCGCAGAGTTGCAGGCAGAGCATTCCAGAGCCTCGGGGCCACTGCCTCAAAGGCTCGGTCACCACGGGTCTTAAATCGTGTGCGTGGGACTGACAGAAGACCTAGAGCGTTTGACCTGAGAGTGCGGGCGGGTGAATAGGGGCGAAGTAGATCAGCTACATAAGCCGGAGCCTGACCGTGAAGTGCTCTGTAAGTGATGGTGAGAATTTTAAAGTGTATCCTAGATGCTACAGGAAGCCAGTGGAGAGATCGGAGTACGGGGGTGATGTGAGACCGTCGATTTGTCCTGGTGAGTAATCTGGCGGCAGCATTTTGGATGACCTGCAGACGGTTAAGAGCAGATACACTGAGTGATGTGAAAAGTGAGTTGCAGTAGTCAATGCGTGAAGAGATAAATGTGTGTATGATCATTTCTAATTCAGGTGTTGATACTACAGATCTTAGTTTACTGATATTTCTTAGATGGAAGAAACATGACCTGGACAGCTGCTTAACATGAGGGTCAAACGACATGGATCGATCAAAGAAAATCCCAAGATTGCGCAGGTTGCAATGGGCAGCAGAGGAGAGTGGACTAATAATCTGCCTGATCATGGGGACAAACTCCTCTGGAGCAATAACTAGGACCTCCGTCTTAGAGTCGTTGAGTTGCAGGCAGTTTTCTGCCGTCCAGTCTCTGATGGCATTGACACAGTCCAGGAGCCTAGTTCCTCCTACAAGCAAAAGTTGGAAAATACTTACGATATCTCAAAATACAGTTTGAATACCAGAACCACGAAAAATAAAGTTAAAGTTGGAAAATACTTAGAAAAATAACGCTATGAAAATGCAGTTGGAATACCAGAACCACGAATCGAGGGTGCACACGCCGACTTCGACCCCGTCCAACTTCGGCTGTGGGGCTCGGTTTATTTGTCTGACAATTTCTCCAATGAGAGCACGTCAAGGCCGACAATTGAAGGGGCTTGTCCCGTCTGTGCGTCCTATTTTCGGGGAGATATGGACCCCGTTAAACCCGTGCAACCCGGAAATTGGGTCCGTTGTACTCCCAGACCCGCGAACGTTAAGTTGTAAAATACGTGGAAAATAACCATCCAAAAATGAAGTTGTGATAGCAGAACCACCATGAAGATGTGGACTACCAGAAGCACCGAAAGAAATGAGTGAAAGTTGTAAAATACTTCGAAAAATAGCGCTATGAAAATCGAGAACCACGAGCCTCAAACGTATCGAGGGTGCACACGCCGACTTTGACCCCGTCCAACTTCGGCTGTGGGGCTCGGTTTATTTGTCTGACAATTTCTCCAGTGAGAGCACGTCAAGGCGGACAATTCGGCGTGGTGGTCCCGTCTGTGCGTTCTATTTCCGGGGAGATCTGGCCCCGCAAAACCCCGAAATTACGGCCCTTTGCCGACCTCGTGAGGCCGAACGCAGGCTCGCATCTCCGATCAACCTGGAAGTCCAAAAATCCCAACCCGATCGGCCCTTCTGTTCCCAGTCCTCCCAAACAATATCTACAGTAGGCTCTGGGCTAGGAGGTTGAAACTTATGAGGGGGCATACCTGGGAACAGCCAAACAGGTGTGCAAAGTTTCAAGCAAATCGGATGACTTTGATTTGTGGGCAAATTCAATGACATTGCCTCACTTTGCCTGAGATACCAAAATTTCACAATTTGAGGGGCTAGCCCCACCAAACTTGGTGTGTGTGTTCATATGAAGCCACAGACTGTGTGTAGCAAATTTGGTGGCTGTAGCACATTTAGATCAAATTTCACCATATATGGTGAAGATGCCAATGGCACATATTGACCCGAATGGCATTTCATGTCACCCAACACCATACTGCCCGAATGGCAACTTTTGTCCCAGAAACATTGTTCTGGTACAATTTAACGCTGATCCAAGATATCTATGTTTGAGGGCGAGATATTAAAGGGTTGAAGAGATATGGCAGTTTAAAATGTCAATTCTGAAGTCGGCGGAGGTGGCCATCAAATGGCCCTTTCCGTCCGATTCGGCCCCCCAAATGGCCCTTTGCGCCCCCGGTGACATGGGGCCTATTCTGCCATTCCGGGGACATTTCCCCTAATGGCCCTTTGTAGGCCGAACGGCCCGTCCTGAATGGCAGTTTTGTTCCCAAACCGGTTTTGGACTTGCGCCCTCTGGTGGTCGCAAAACATGAAGGGCCATACGGGCAAACTGGTCAAAAACTTTGGAAAATCATAACTCGCTGACCGGAGGTCCCAAGGGAATGCCGTTCGCCCACCTGAGACCTGCCACCCTGCCCTACGGGACTAGGCCCCCTCCCGATTTTTAGCGGCACTCCTTCTGACCGTTAGGTCGAGGCCAAAAAGGGCCATTTTTATCCTTCTCTCCAATTCAATTGTGCTCCAACTGTCCCGGAGGGACCTATGGCCGGTAAGGGAAGTCGGCAAATCAGATCCGTAACTTCGGGACAAGGATTGGCTCTAAGGGCTGGGTCGGTCGGGCTGGGGTGCGAAGCGCGGCTGGGCTCGAGCCGCGGCTGGGGGAGTAGTCACTCCGCCGCCCACCTCTCTCCGCCGCTGAATGCACGATGCGCGGCCCGACCCTCGGGGCCCTCGTCTTCAGCGCCTCACGGCGTCGCTGGGCGGGGGTTGTCGGGGGCGGTGATCGTAGTCGTGTCGCCGGCGTAACGGTGGAGGGGATTGGGTTAGGCGGATGTGGCGGCGACTCTGGACGCGCGCCGGGCCCTTCTCGCGGATCTCCCCAGCTACGGTGCTCGTCGGGTCCCGTTCGCGCGGGCACCTGGCGGGTCGCCTCGGCTGGCGCCTAGCAGCTGACTTAGAACTGGTGCGGACCAGGGGAATCCGACTGTTTAATTAAAACAAAGCATCGCGAAGGCCCACGGAGGGTGTTGACGCGATGTGATTTCTGCCCAGTGCTCTGAATGTCAAAGTGAAGAAATTCAATGAAGCGCGGGTAAACGGCGGGAGTAACTATGACTCTCTTAAGGGAAGGGCGTGCAGGCCGGTCGGGTTATTGAACAGTCGGCTGGATCGTACCTCCACGTGGTGGTCCGCGGGCAACATCGTTAAAGATGGCGAACACGGTCCGTAAGTGCCCCAAACGGCCGGAGCCAAGAGAGGAACTTGGACTTCGTGAATGCGCATGTGACCCTGGTGACGAGAGACACTACTTCTCGGAGCTCCCTTCGAGTCGGGTGCCTTGTGCCCGCTTGGAGTAGGTGCGTTCCGGAGCGGATCAGGGCGCATAACAGAAACCACAGCCAAGGTGTTAGAGTTAGAGGTGAACGAGCCTGAAATTCGTAAGCGAAGGTGCCCCGATGACGGATGTATCGGGGCGCACAATAGAAACCACAGCCAAGGTGATAAAGTTAGAGGTGAACGAGCCTGTAATTCGTTATTAGTGGTATATAAACCAGGACTACCATGGGTAGTTGTTGGGGCCGTTCGTTGATGGTTGACCACTAGATCTGGTGTGTAGAGGCAGAGAGTTTCCAGTGTAAGGTTAGGCCGTCCTCGCGGTATGTATCATTCACCCAACATACCCTGGCTAATCTTTCCTCTCTCCTCCCCTCCCCGCTCCCCCTTGCAGACCAGATCGTGAGGTAAGTATAGGCAAGTTACACTTCAACCATTGTCCTTCTGGTCTAACAATCTAGTTTCCTTAGGAAGAGAGTGGGTTAAGAGTCTCCAAGATGGTGACAGGCTCGGATGAGCCTGCCGATGGTAGTAGGTCCGACAGCCCGAGAGTGCGGCGGTCGCCTGGTCCCGGGACGTGGAGGCTATCGCCCTCCGTGGCCTGGAGGCTGAGGCGGGCGTGCGTATCTCTTCGTCGACTAAGGACCTCGGAGTTGGTGGCCCTGCGTGCCGGCCGGTTGCCTTTGGGCATCAGCTCCCCATCGATGAAGAAGGCCGGAAGGGTGAAGAAGGGTAAGGATGGTGCGGCCGCACATCCCCCTTTGCGTAGCTCCAAGGGAATCGTTTCGGATCGGACTCAGCCTTGTGGTGGTTGTAGTCCCGTTGGCTTGGGAAGGCTGCGGGCACCGGGCTCCGGGATGTGGAGGTCACCCTCTGCGGCCTGGCGGCTTGGGCAGTTGTCAGTACCTCCTCAGGACCAGCGGGGCTCTGAGCGAGCAACTGCGGGGGCCTGTTGGTCACCCCGTGGTGCGAACTCCCCGCCAGATGTAAGAATAGCGAAGGAGCGTCAGCGATCTACTTGCGGCGGGAGTCCCTGGGCAACTCCAAAAGTTGCCCCCCGCTGCCTAGTCAACCCTCCTAGATCCTGGCGAAGGAGCCTCTTTCCTAAGGAAGATGTGACGGCGAGTGTGGGCAGTGGCGCGGCTGCGCCCTCCCCCTTGTCTCATCAAGGCCCTGAGTTACCGGTGGTACGAAATCCTATAAGTGGTAGTAGCCCCGTGGGTGGGGGAGAGCTGAAGACGCCTGGCTCCGGGACGCGAAGGTTATCCCCTTCTGTGGCTCGGCGGTTCAGACGGCTGACCGTCTCCTTAGTCCGCCTGCGGGGTTCTGAGCTGGCGGCGTTGGGGGCCTGTAGGTCACCCCGACGCACTGGCTCTCCACTTGTGAAAAGAAGAGGCAGTAGTCCCGTGGGTCCAGGGGCAGTGCGCTCGCCAGGTCCTAGGCTGTGGGGGTTGACTCCTTCCGCGGCTTGGCGGCTGAAGCGGGCGTATGTGGCTCTTGGATGCTTGCGGGGTTCTGAAGAAGAGGCTCTGGGGGCCCTATGGGCACCCAGCGGTTCGAACGCAAAAGCGCAAGGAAGTAGCCTGAGAGGAACCCGCCTGGCGGGCCCCTTGAAGCGAAAACTTGGATCCCCTGCGAAGGGAGGTAGCGCCAAACGGTGCTCTGAGGACAAGGCTCGGAGGCTGAATGGTGGTACAGACCGTCTTGGCCACTTGTTGGTAGACGAGAATAGTGCGTCCTCAAGCCCGAAACCCGCAGGTGGGAGTAGGGTGGAGGGGTCTCCTGTACGGTTCAGGAGGACAGGTCACGGACCCGGAATGGGGGGTGGCCCCAAGAAGCGCACAAGATCTAATACACGGAAGGAGACAGACCGTGAAATGGTGTACGTCCCCGGGCTACCGCCATGCCGATCAACTGAAAGGTGTGCCGGTGCAGGCCCGGATGAGAGTTCTACTGGGGTAGCGCAACTATCCCAGCCTGTTCAGATAATCGCTGCGGAAGAATCTTCCAACCTGGCGAGTGGCAATAATGCTGAAAAGGAGCCATGAAACCCGACTTCGGAACTGGGAGTCAGTCCGGGAATGCTGGTAGTATCGGCCGAGGGTTCTGCGGCCGATGTCGCGGAGGTTCGCGGTCTTGGTGCTGTCCAGCGGAATAGTGCGCTTAGTGGGGAGGCCCAAAGTCGACGTAACAACTGGATGGTGCGCTCCTCGGAGTGTAAAATGGGAAGGATCACATGTAAATACTGTCCAGCGACTTTTGAAACGAGAAGAGGAGTCTCCCTCCACAAGCGTGCGAGGCACTTGACTGATTATCTCAGAGATTTAGTGCGGTGCGGGCCCCGGGGAGGCAGAGCTACTGGTCTGTGGTCGGAGGAGATCGGACGGATTCGGATGGAGTGCCAAGAGAGTGCCCCGATCAGGACCGGTTATGCTGGTCTGGCGGTGCGACTTGGTACAGGCAAAACAAAAGAACAGGTAAGGAACAAGTGCAGATTAGTGCGCCAGGTCTGCCTCAAACTGAAAGGGGTGAAGAGTCCTCTGCCGACAAGCAAGAAACGAGGGCCAAGAAGGGCCCAAGCTATACCACCGCCGGTGCCGCTAGTCGATGTCAAGGGGATCCTTGATGAAATAGTGGCATCTGGGGCAAGCGGTGGGGCAGGGGGATCCTCGGATCTCCTAGTAATGGAAGAGGATTGCTCGCAGGGAGCCGTCTCATCTGCAGCTTCCGCCATGGTCCGAGAGATAGGTTCAACAGTGAAGGCTCGCGTGATGAGTCGAAGACCGGTGGAACAAACTCCCATAACGGGCAACAGGTTTAGCAGAAGGAAAGCTTTGAGGAGAAAGCTATGCTTGTTGCGCGAGCGCGGTGGAAGGTATCTGGCCAGGTTTGTCCTTGATGGACATATAGGGAGGAAATGTCCTATCCCCCTGAGCATTGTCACCCGGGTGTTTAGGAACCGATGGGGCCTGGTCAGACCATTTCATGGATTGGGTAAGTTCGAAGGCTATGGCAAAGTCGACAACCGTGGTTTTTGCAACCTAATCACTTCTCTGGAGGCCTACGGCCATCTCCAAGGTATAAAAGATCGTACTGCCCCGGGCCCAGACGGCATCACGAAAGGGGTGTTGCTGCGCTGGGACCCCAAAGGGGTTAAGCTGGCGCATATGTTCTCGACCTGGTTGGTCTCAGGGATCCTGCCGAGGGTCTTTCGCCACTGTAGGACGTCGCTGATTCCGAAGACAAGCGATGTGTCACTCCTGAGTGACATAAATCAGTGGCGGCCTATCACGATAGCCTCAATCATCTTGAGGTTATTTTCGCAGGTTCTCAACCAGAGGATGACCGGCGCTTGTCCTCTCCACCCGCGACAGAGGGGGTTTGTCCCAACCCCTGGTTGCTCGGAAAACCTTATGATACTGGAAAGTCTCATGAGGACCAGCAAGACGAATAAGGTAACCCTCGGCGCCGTGTTCGTCGACTTTGCGAAGGCCTTCGACACGGTTTCGCATGAGCACCTCCTGAGTGCTTTGCGAGAAAAGGGATTGAACCAACACGTATTGAGTCTGGTGAGGGAATCATACAAGAGAGCAGTGACCAGGGTGGTGTGTTTGGGTGGAACGAGTCCAAACATAGCCATGAAGGTGGGAGTCAAGCAAGGGGATCCCATGTCCCCTCTGCTCTTCAACCAGGCCCTGGATCCGTTGATCCAGGAACTCGAACGCAAAGACCAGGGCTTCAACCTAGATGGGAAGTCCATAACGGCGATGGCATTCGCAGATGATCTCGTCATGTTGAGTAGTTCTTGGGAAGGCATGGTGGCCAATATTGCAATTCTAGAGGACTTTTGCGCGCGAACTGGGATGGCCACTCAGCCCAGTAAGTGTCATGGGGTCCTCATTCGAGGTAGAGGCAACTCGGCGTACACCGTCAACAACTGCGAACCGTGGTTGTTGGGCGGGCAGGTCCTCCATCTCTGCAGAACGGATGAGTCGATAAAGAACTTGGGAGTCCAAGTAAACCCATGGACAGGAATCTTCTCTGGGAATTGGGTAGTGGAGGTCCAGAAATGGATCAAAGCTATCGGCAAGGCACCTCTGGAGCCCCGCCACAAGGTGTCCATATTGTGTAACCATGCTCTACCAAGGGTGATCTATGCGGCGGATCACTGTATGTCATCCGCCAAGGTCTTGACAGAAATCGACCTACACGTCAGGAAAGCAGTTAAGCGTTGGCTGCACCTGCCAGCGAGTACAGCAAACGGACTGCTGTACTCAAGAAGATCCAGCGGAGGCCTGGGTATCC
>JAFEUB010000185.1:140000-190000 GCA_024529925.1 Ophthalmolycus amberensis
AATGAGTCCGATTTTGAGGCTCCTGCAGCGGATGAGTTTGCAGCAAACAACCGCTGTCTCCACCCTGGAGCTCGGTCGCCCTCCTGTGGACATATATGTGTATTGCAGGATCAAAAAATAATGAAGTTACAGTTGGACAATACTTCGAAAAATAACCAGATAATAATGAATTTGGAATCCCAGAACCACGAAAAACAAAAGTTAAAGTTGGAAAATACTTAGAAAAATCACGATATAAAATGAAGTTGGAATACCAGAACCCCGAAACCAAATTTGGACTACCAGAACCACGAAACCAGATTTGTACTACCAGAACCATGAAAAACAAAAGTTAAAGTTGGAAAATACTTGAAAAATCACGATATAAAATGAAGTTGGAATACCAGAACCCCGAAACCAAATTTGTACTACCAGAACCATGAAAAACAAAAGTTAAAGTTGGAAAATACTTAGAAAAATCACGATATAAAATGAAGTTGGAAAACCAGAACCCCGAAACCAAATTTGGACTACCAGAACCATGAAACCAGATTTGGAATACCAGAACCACGAAACTCTGGGGGCGCTGACGGAGGGTTTTAACCCAGGGAGGGGGCTTAAGTTTAAGAGGTATTTTCAGCCTGCTTTAGGCCCAGATGTTGGGGGGAGATGCAGGAGGGTGCAGGGTGGTGCAGGCTGGTCCAGGGAGGCGGTCTGGAGGTCCTTTACCCAGGAATGAAGCCTCTTTCCTGGGGTAACATGTTTTTGGTGTTATTACCCCTTTACGACCTGTTTTTCAGCCTGCTTTAAGCCCACATATTGGGGGGAGATGCAGGAGGGTGCAGGGTGGTCCAGGGAGGCGGTCTGGAGGTCCTTTACCCAGGAATGAAGCCTCTTTCCTGGGGTAACACGTTTTTGGTGTTATTACCCCTTTACGACCTGTTTTTCAGCCTGCTTTAAGCCCACATATTGGGGGGAGATGCAGGAGGGTGCAGGGTGGTCCAGGGAGGCGGTCTGGAGGTCCTTTACCCAGGAATGAAGCCTCTTTCCTGGGGTAACATGTTTTTGGTGTTATTACCCCTTTATTACCTGTTTTTCAGCCTGCTTTAAGCCCAGATATTGGGGGGAGATGCAGGGTGGTCCAGGGTGGTCCAGGGAGGCCTTGTGGAGGTCCTTTACCCAGGAATGAAGCCTCTTTCCTGGGGTAACATGCACTTGAAGTGGATGTAATGAGATGCGTATTTGTTACTTTAGCCTCTGCGGAGGTATTTCTCTGGGTTTTTCTTACTTTTCCTGGCTGCTTTAAGTGCATACACTGCGGGTAGGTGCAGGGTGGTCCAGGGAGGCGTTGTTGATGTATTTTACCCAGGAATGAAGCCTCTTTCCTGGGGTAACATGTTATTGTGTGCTATTACCTGTATTTCAGCCTGTTTTAAGCCCACATATTGGGGGGATACGAGCTGCAGGAGGGTACAGAGTGTTCCAGGGAGGCGTTGTTGATGTATTTTACCCAGGAATGAAGCCTCTTTCCTGGGGTAACATGTTATTGTGTGCTATTACCTGTATTTCAGCCTGTTTTAAGCCCACATATTGGGGGGATACGAGCTGCAGGAGGGTACAGAGTGTTCCAGGGAGGTGTTGATGTATTTTACCCAGGAATGAAGCCTCTTTCCTGGGGTAACATGTTATTGTGTGCTATTACCTGTATTTCAGCCTGTTTTAAGCCCACATATTGGGGGGATACGAGCTGCAGGAGGGTACAGAGTGTTCCAGGGAGGTGTTGTTGATGTATTTTACCCAGGAATGAAGCCTCTTTCCTGGGGTAACATGTTATTGTGTGCTATTACCTGTATTTCAGCCTGTTTTAAGCCCACATATTGGGGGGATACGAGCTGCAGGAGGGTACAGAGTGTTCCAGGGAGGTGTTGTTGATGTATTTTACCCAGGAATGAAGCCTCTTTCCTGGGGTAACATGTTATTGTGTGCTATTACCTGTATTTCAGCCTGTTTTAAGCCCACATATTGGGGGGATACGAGCTGCAGGAGGGTACAGAGTGTTCCAGGGAGGTGTTGTTGATGTATTTTACCCAGGAATGAAGCCTCTTTCCTGGGGTAACATGTTTTTGGTGGTATTACCCCTTTATTACCTGCTTTTCAGCCTGTTTTAAGCCCACATCTTGGGGGGAGATGAGCTGCAGGAGGGTACAGAGTGTTCCAGGGAGGTGTTGTGCAGGTACTTTGCCCAGGAAAGGTGCCCCTTGTCTGGGTAACATGTACTAACCCTATGGCTTACGGCCATACCTCTCTGATGCGCCCGATCTCGTCTGATGTCGGAAGCTAAGCACAGCCGGGCCTGGTTAGTACTTGAATGGGAGACTGCCTGGGAATACCAGGTGCTGTAAGTTTTGGCTTAAAGGCAGCGATGCTTCATGGAAGTCTCTCATCCGCTCCAAGGAGACTGTAAATCGGATTGACATGTGTCATTTTGGCCTGTTAACGCCGGGATAGTTGGAGTCCCAGAACCACGAAAAACAAAAGTTAAAGTTGGAAAACACTTAGAAAAATAACGCTATGAAAATGCAGTTGTAATACCAGAACCCCGAAAACCATCTTGTGAAAACAACAGAGTATTGCCACGCAGGATGTTCAGCGCTTCTCCCCCCTCTCCCGGTTGTGTCCATTTTCATAGGTGGTAACCAAGGCACCTCGAGCAGCACGAAGCGCTGAACCTGTCAGCGCTTCGCCACTCTCCCGATTTTGGCCATTTACATAGGGGGTCACCAAGGCACCTCAGAGCACCAAGCGCTGACAGGATCAGGGCTTCACCCCAAAATTGCCCCCCCCTCCCGATTTTGGCCATTCTCAGAGGTGGTAACCAAGCCACCTTGCGCACGATTACAGAAACCCAGTTTTCAAAAAAAGCTCTTCCATAGAAATTCAAGGAGAGCTCGAGCAGAGGACGTCCGACAAAGGTGAGCCCTCACTGGACCTAGTCGGCAGCACACCTCGGTGTGTGGCTGGTTCTCCTGACTAACATTTTCAAGAATATGTCAGAGTATTATACTATCATAACATGGAAGTCTCAGGTGCGCTCCAAGGCTCAGATCCGCCTCAAGGAGGCTCTAAATCGGATTGACAGGTGTCATTTTGACCCGTTTAAGCTGGTGCTTGGCTTAAGGACAGCGACACTTCATGGAGCTCATTTGTCCGCCTCAAGGAGGCTCTAAATCGGATTGACAGGTGTCATTTTGACCCGTTTAAGCTGGTGCTTGGCTTAAGGACAGCGACACTTCATGGAGCTCATTTGTCCGCCTCAAGGAGGCTCTAAATCGGATTGACAGGTGTCATTTTGGCCTCACTCATTCCAATGCAACTGAATAACAACGAGAAGAGCCATTTGAAATTCAAATCACAGCTTTATTTATGGCACAAGAATAAACCCCACAGCTGCCCTCTCCCTTGGGCAGTGGATTAAGAAGAGGGAGACATTTTTACCGCTGCCTCAAAGTCTTTCCTCAAATTATGTCGTTGAAGGTGGGCTTGCCAGGTAAACCCATTTCTGCCCAGGCTACCTGCATGTAGTGGCCAAGCTTTTGAACAGGCCCGCTTAACGTGGTCATCATGCGGTTGTTCTGCGGATTGATGCCCTTGCGAAGCTCGATCCATCGCTCCAACCAGCTAAACTCCTCCGGATGAAGATATATTACAGCAGCACCGAATTCGCGGTTCATCTTGTGCTCATTGATGTAAATGATGAAGCCCTCGTCCGTCTCGGTTTTGTTCGCTGCCGCCTCCATGACCTCCTCTATGGTCATGTTCGTCAGGACTCCAGGTCTATGGCCATATACGGAGGCCAGAAATGCAGATAAATGCCCATAAAAAGAGTTTCGAAGAGAAGGCTCACAACCCTCTGTCTCCAGTTTATCTGAAAAGACAGGTGGGGATACCCCGGTTAGCATCTTGGAGAGACGGGTGCAGTTCCAGCTATGCATTACCCAGTACCATGTATGTCTGTCTTACCCAGTAGCAGCGGTATCTCGGCCTTGGCCTTCATCTGGCACTTGTGCAGCGATGATTTCGAGATGATATGCGACATCTTTGAAGCCTTCACCTTCATCTGATGGAGCACCATGTCCTTATTCACATGTACTATGCAGGTTTTTACAGCCCTTACAAGTGTTGTACGTTGGGCCACGGTCAGTCTGCTGCTCCTGGGTGGGGCCTCGCTCAAGTACTTCACGAAGTGGAAGATGTTTTGCAGGTAATAGTTTGCGGTGGTCACCTTCATACCAGCTTCTCCAAGGTATTCTGCATAGCTGGAGACATAAAGGATTGACAGAAATGTGTCAGAGTATTGGATTGATTGTGTGTTGCACCCAAGCATGGAGGTCTTTCACCTCCAGGAGGCTGCATCTCCTCATTTTCACCCCAGAACATGCAGCAATGCCTGGGCATATTGAAAAAGAAACATTACTTACTTCATTATTCCATCGACGTTGTCCATGAAGCACCAGTCCCACAGCTTTTGCTTTCCGTACGCAAGGTGCATGATGAATGTTCTTATTCGACTCAGTTTGGACTTAGCATTCTCCTTCTTCTTCGCGTTGCCAAGCGTTGACCCATGCAGTTTCATGTATCGGTCCAAATACTGATCTGTGAATGAAAAGACAAAATACCTCCATAAAGTATCGCTTAGCTGAACCAGCCCAAAATGTCACTCTGTCGATCCGATTTAAAGCCACTTTAGACCGGGCAAATACTTCCATAAAGTGTCGCTGTCTTACCTATTTCATGTGGAAGTACAGGTGTCCCCCACGTAGAGGATCTGCCCTGCTTCAGGAACGCTCTCGATGCTTTACGCCTGGCCAGTGCACCTTGGTTGTCGTGAATTTGCCCTGGCTCCTCCTCGTTCTTTGACCCCTCCACCTCCCTACTCGGCCCTGCATCAGCTTTGCCTGCCCCCACTTTCTTAATCAGGCGTCGGTCTCTTTTCGTGAGCCTTTGGAGGAGTTTTAAAGTCCTCTGCAATTCAGTTTCAACCACCATCAGCTTGTGTTCTGAGCGCTCCAGTTTCTCAGTCGTCTGGATGCATTGAGGCAGGAGGCACGATGCCTCCTCCATCTCCTCTGGCTGGTGGTCAGTCTCCTCCTTCAGGTGGATGTCCAGCCCTGTGACCATAGGGCACAGAGGCTCTGTGGCTCTTAGCGCGACCAGGGAACGCACCACCATCTCTCACTTGAGTTCGCCCAGCTTTAACGCCACCATATCACTGTCTAGTTCAGGGTGACCGTGGCCGAGATGCCGATCCAGTCGTGTGCTATGATATGAACAGCCCAAGACTGGGCAAGGCTCATAACGAATGTTCACTCGGCCTGTTGCCATGCTAAGCAGTATCCTCCGTTCATCCACGTTTCTGACCTTGTGTGTCCCCCGCAAGTGCTGTGTTAGGGCAGCATACATAGTCCCGCACACCGGGCAGGGGTTACATTGTCGGGTAGGTGTCATTTCTGAAAGCAAAAACAATACGCGAGTGGAAAAACATCCACAATATCAAGTACACGTTTCCCCAGTAAAGACAGTGTTCTTAAGCTAGCTGCTGACTGCCTGATTGCTCAGCCGCGTAAGAAAAAACAATACGCGAGTGTAAATACATCCACAATATCAAGTACACTTTACCCCAGTAAAGAGGCTTCTTACCTGGCCAAAGTGCATCAAGCAACGGGAGACAAAAGTGTGCCTTACAGCCACAATATCCGTCGAGACAGTGTTCGTTTTACAGAGTGTGACAGTGGCAGTGTCCTTAAGCATGCTGCTGATTTCCTGATTGATCAGCCGTGTAACCTCATTTGCATTGAGGCTCATTTTGTACGGTGGCCGTGTACACTCATTCATTTTAACTGGCGATACGGACATACCCACTCGTTAATGTGAATGCCTCGCTGGGTTTAAATGACAGATGAAGTTGGATATCGTCTGCATATAAGTGATAGGACACATTATAGCTTTTTATGATCGGTCCCAAAGGTAACAGATAAAGGGAAAATAACAGAGGCCCCAGAACCGAGCCCTGCGGTACACCACAAGACAGTGGAGAGGTAACAGACACAAAATCACCGACAGAGACATTGAAACTTCTGTCATTGAGGTAAGATGTAAACCAGTCTAACGCTATGCCAGTTATGCCTACCCAATCACGTAGCCTCTTAATCAGGATGTCATGGTCTACAGTGTCAAATGCAGAACAGATCCAGAAGAACTAACACAGAGCAGTCACCTGCATCAGCACACATGAGAATGTCATTTGAAACCCTCAGGAGAGCGGTTTCAGTAGAGTGTTGCTTACGAAACCCAGACTGGAACTTGTCGTACATGTTGTGCCTCTCCAGTGCAGCAGTAAGTTGTTTGGCCACCACTTTCTCTAAAATTTTGGACAGGAAAGGCAGTTTTGATATGGGCCTGTAGTTCATGGGCAAAGCTGGATCTAAGTTAGGTTTCTTTAATATGGGCTGGATAGTGGCATGTTTGAAATAGGAAGGGACAATTCCTGTAGACAATGAGGAATTGACAATAGATGTTACTGCAGGGCCAATAGTTAGCAGAACTTTCTTAAATAGAGAGGATGGAATTATATCCAGAGGGCAAGATGATGGCTTTGTTTTGTTAATTAAGTCCATCAGGTCTTGAAGGCTGATAGGCTGGAAAGAGTCCAGAACAGCAGGAGATTGCGAGGAGCTACAAGTAGACGAACAGATCCCAGGCCGAATGCCAGACCTAATACCTGTTACCTTATCATTAAAATAGGTAAGGAATTTGTTGCAATCGTCAACAGAATAGCATGGTAAAGTGGAGACAGACGGTGAAACAATTCCTTTAATTGTGTCAAACAGAATCTTGGGATTTCTCTTTGAAGAAGAGATTAGGTTGGCAAAATAAGCAGTTCTAGCTTCCTTTACTCCAGTATTAAAAGAAACTCTGAGGTCTTTGAGATATAAACGATGCACTTCTAGCCCAGTAGCTTTCCAGAGCCGCTCTGTCCTGCGACACTTCTGTCTCAGGCTGCACACAGCGTCTGTCATCCACGGAGTAGTGTTATAGGCAGCCCTGGTCCTTTCCTTAAGAGGTGCCACTTTATCCAGCAAAGTGGTGCAATGTTCATTAAATGACTGTATCAAGTGTTCAACATCATTGAGATTTGTGTTAATATCACAGCAGAAGTGCATAGAGAAATGATCAGCTGTACTCTGAGTAATAATGCGGGAGTGGAATGTTTGTTTCAGACACAAGGGGGCAGTATTGACAGAAAGATCAAAGAAAATACATTTATGGTCACTGATCAATAGGTCCTCACAACGGGTATTATCAATATCAAGACCCAGAGAAAACACAAGATCCAAGGTGTGACCACCCCTGTGAGTGGCGCCAGAAACATGTTGCGTGAAATTAAAAGATTCACTAATATTGAGAAACTCAGTAGCAATACAGTCTGTGGTATCATTGATATGCAGATTAAAATCACCAACCAGAAGCACTTTGTCTAGCTTGATAATAGAGGTCAGAAAGTCTGTGAACTCTGATAAAAACTGACCTGCAGGACCTGGAGGTCGGTAAATTAAAAAACAGTAAAACGGCTTTAGCCGGCCCACTTTAGTCAGCTGTAGTTCAAAAGTAACATCGGATTCTGTGCTCCCCAAGTGGCAGGAAAACTGATTGTTCCAGACCACGGCGAGACCTCCACCGCGGCCTGTCAGACGCGGTGTCCCAACATAAGAACAGTCCACAGGGCAGAGTTCATTGAAATGGATGCATTCCATATTCCGTTGCCAGGTCTCAGTCAGAATTAAAAAAGCCAAATTATGACTTGTGAACAAGTCATTTAAAATGTTTGCTGCAGAGCGTGCATTAATCAGACACATTTTGATGGGGGAAGACACTGTGTCGTCATCAGCACAGGAAGCTTTGGGGGTATGTGCAATAGGACGGATCACTTGTGCAACACCTCGAACCCGACCATAACTAGGGCGTGAGCGCGAGTCTGTGATTCTCACGGGAATGTTCATGGGTCGTGGAGTGGAAGTTACGGTAGAGGCTGGGGAGAGAGTAGTAGGAGACCCTCCATGCCGCCACTGGGAGCTAGTGTTGCTAGTAGGGGATGAATGCGGCTGATGAATGATCGTAGAGGAAGAGTGACAGCGGACAGGGGATCCAGGTGTAAACAGTCAATCATGTGAATGGGAGTGAACAGCATGCTGTAAATTAGCCGCTAGTAGGCGGCTACCCAGCTTGTTAAAATGAATACCATCCTTCTTAAAAGCGGCCCCAAAACAGATTAAAATTGTCAATGAAGCTCACGTTGTTGGTCCTGCAGGCGGCCTGGAGCCAGGTGTGGAGGCTGAGGACTCTGCTGAACCGCTGTGATCCACGGCCGAGTGTTGGACTTGGACCACTGATAAAAACAGACAGTCCACAGCTGTTTAAAAAGCTTAAAAGATTTGTAAAATCCATCTTGGTCAACTCAGACTGGTGGAGGGCTGTATCGTTAATTCCCACATGAACGATAATTGGCCGAATGGAAGACGGGAGGGCGCGCATCAGGCCAGGCAGTGTCAGCAGGATGTCTTGAGCCGTTGCTCCGGGGAAACAGTGTGTCTCCGCGTTGAAAAAACGGGTGTTCCTGATTATTGAGTCCCCGACTACAAGACCTCATCACTCCCCAAATCTCCACCCGCACCCTCAGATCTTCAAACAGCTCGCTCCTCCGGGTCCCCAGCACCAAGCTCCGCACCATGGGTGACCGGGCCTTTGGCTCTGCAGCTCCGTGCCTATGGACCAGTCTCCCTGACCACCTAAGGGCAACACAGACCCTGGTCTCTTTAAGACCGGCCTAAAAACCTTTCTGACCTAAATCACTGTCAGTTATTTCTTTTGTGTTTCTGTTCATTCAGTGTTTTTTTATTATGCTTATGTTTACTAGTTATTTTATTATAGTTTGTTTTTACTATGTTTTAACTATGTTTTAACCATGTACTGCCTCTGTGGCACTCAGATTTTTTGAATGAAGAGTGTGTTGCAAATAAAATGCATTATTATTATTATTATTATTATTAAAGAGACAGAGCGACAAAGACAAAAACACAGAGGGACAGAGAGACAAAGAAACAAAGAGAGAGAGGGACAAAGACAGAGAGTCCGAGAGACAAAAAGACGAAAACAGAGAGACAGAGCGACAGAGAGTCAGAGACAAAGATACAAAGACAGAGACAGAGGGACAGAGAGACAAAGACAGAGTCAGAGAGACAAATAGACAGAGAGACACAGGGACAAAGAGACAGAGTCAGAGGGACGAAGAGACAGAGAGACAGATCAAACAACCTATCTTTGTATGTTATCGTGTCACCATCTCTCAGTGTCTCTCATAGTGTCTCTCACTATCTCTCAGAATGTCTTTCAATGTCTCTCAGTGTCCTACATGCTGGATGAAGCCAGGTTGGTGTCTTCATGTTTGAGTCGTCCGTCCAGAGCGAGTCCTCTGCGGTCCTTGTTGTGAGCCAGCAGAGGATAGAGAGTGTAGTCTTTCTTCAGACTGGTTCCAGAGGGGACCGAGTCTCTGTAACACACAACACACAGTAACACACACACAACCCTAACCCTTCAAAATAAAATGCCCTCAGATAAACAGACTCAGACTCACTTGGTCTCTTCTTTGGCGACTGACTTGACGTATTTGTCGTTGGAGTAGAGAACGACGTTGGTCACTTGTTCCACTAAACACATCAAATGTTTGAATCAGAGGTTAAGAACAGAAGAATAAAGGTGTTTGTTCATTAAATGTAAAGACATTAATATGGAGTTCACACCAAACACTAGTCCGACGTTTCACATACAAAGTCAACGCAAAGAAGACAATTGACCCAAATTTGCACCCGAATGTGATTGAAATACTAATTATTTAAATTTATTAACTTGATATATAATATCGTTAAAGCCGGTCAGCTCAAGTCTGATTAATCAGAAACATTGAGATTCTGCTGATCGTTGGTGTTTATATCAGTTCAGTCACCTGACACACTGATGTCTTTGATGTTCCTGCTGGACGAGTTGGTGATTTCTACATTTACTCTGACAGGCTCACCATGGTAGAAAGTCTGCAAACAGTGAGAGAGACAGACAGACAGGTCAGAGACAGATGGTAGAAAGTCTGCAAACAGTGAGAGAGACAGACAGACAGGTCAGAGACAGAGAGAGAGACAGGTCAGAGAGAGAGACAGACAGAGACAGGTCAGAGAGAGAGAGACAGACAGGTCAGAGAGAGAGAGACAGACAGAGAGACAGGTCAGAGAGAGAGAGACAGACAGAGAGACAGGTCAGAGAGAGAGAGACAGACAGACAGGTCAGAGAGAGAGAGACAGACAGAGAGACAGGTCAGAGAGAGAGAGACAGACAGAGAGACAGGTCAGAGAGAGAGAGACCGACAGACAGGTCAGAGAGAGAGACAGGTCAGAGAGACAGGTCAGAGAGAGAGAGAGAGACAGACAGACAGGTCAGAGAGAGAGACAGACCTCTTTGCTCATGCTCAGTCTGACGTGTAGCGGTTTGTCAGACATCAGGAACTCAAAGGTGGTTTCAGTCTCTGGGACCAGTTCACTGAGTTCTGAGCTGAACTGGATCTTACGGATGCTGAGGCGGACTGAATTCCTTCAGAAACAATAATAACAATGATAATAATAATAACAATAACAATAACAATAATAACAATAATAATAACAATAACAATAACAGTAATAAAACGAATGACTCGCTGTTTGTTCTTGTCGTCCTGGTTTTCTCCACAGAAAGCTTTCACTTCAAACTCCACCGCACATTTCTGTCACATAGAGACAACTTTCTACAATTAAAGTTAGTATTATTAATATGAAGTACTGAAGTACTGGTTGTATTTAAATGGACTGGTGGTATTTATTTAAATGTACTGGTGGAGTTACCTTCCCCACATCAGACGGTCCCGGCTGCAGAGCAACAGAACACGGCAGGTTGTCTGGAAACTGAAACAAACACCAATTATTTATTACATCATCATTTATGGTTGAAGGGTCTGTTACAAGTGTCTGTGACATCACTGTTCTTGGGTCTGCAGAAGTTTAGGTATCTGTTCAGGGTTCTGTTAAAGGGTCTATTCAGAGTTCTGTTTAGGGTTGTTTAGGTATCTGTTCATGGTTCTGTTCATAGGTCTGTTTAGGTATCTGTTCAGGGTTCTGTTCATAGGTATGTTTAGGGTTCTGTTCATAGGTCTGTTTAGGGTTCTGTTCATAGGTCTGTTCAGGGTTCTGTTCGGGGTTCGTTTAAAGGGTATTGTTAGAAACTGCATGCTGTTTGCCCTCCTTCCCACAGGAGGCACCAAGTGGTGATTCACTACACCACTGATGGATCTCCCACATTGTAAATGGAGGCCTAGCTGACGCCTTCTTCCTTTGTCCTGGAATGAGTGTTTGTTCCGTTTCCATGTGTCTTTTGGACTGCTTTCAATGAAAGTAGTACTTTATTTCTATGATCCATATTATGATGTAGTTTAGATTAGTGGATTATATATGATTTAATTAGTTTGTTATGATTTAAAGACTGACTATTATTAAAACATTAAATGTTGTAATCTCTTTTCTTTCTTTTATTTAGAACCGTGGGAATCAGATACAATCACCTCACAATAATGTCCTGGCAAAATAAAAGTGATTGAAATCTTGTTTCCTGGTGGTTTGTGGCTCCAGTTTCAACGTTAAATCCATAACAGGTATATTCAGGGTTCTGTTCAGAGATCTGTTTAGGGTTCTATTCAGGGTTCTGTTTCAGGGTCTGTTCATAGGTCTGTTCAGGAATCTGTTGAGGGTTCTGTTCATGGGTCTGTTCAGAGTTCTGATCAGGGTTCCGCTCAGATGCTGCTGGTTTTTATGTCCGAGTGTTTGAGACTAATTCAAATTGTCCAGTCATAGTTCATGATACACTGTGTTGAAGTTTTTGTTGTCGTTGACTTACTAATATATGTATTCATGTATGCGTGTTGGGTCCAGCACAACCTTTGGTGCTGCTCAGATTCTTTTAGAACCAAATCTAACTGGAAACCATTTGATACAAACTGACTGAACACAGAAGTGCAAACATATGTCATGGGGTTGTTTGAATATAAGGGGATTCTTCAGGACGGGTGGAATGGTGGACTGGTAGACGGGTGGACTGGTAGACGGGTGGAATGGTGGACTGGTAGGCGGGTGGACTGGTAGGCGGGTGGACTGGTGGAATGGTGGACTGGTAGACTGGTAGGCGGGTGGACTGGTAGGCGGGTGGACTGGTAGGCGGGTGGACTGGTAGGCGGGTGGACTGGTAGGCGGGTGGACTGGTGGAATGGTGGACTGGTAGACTGGTAGGCGGGTGGACTGGTAGGCGGGTGGACTGGTGGAATGGTATGCGGGTGGACTGGACTGGTAGGCGGGTGGACTGGTAGGCGGGTGGACTGGTAGGTGGGTGGACTGGTAGACGGGTGGACTGGTAGACGGGTGGACTGGTAGGCGGGTGGACTGGTGGAATGGTAGGCGGGTGGACTGGTAGACGGGTGGACTGGTGGACTGGTAGGCGGGTGGACTGGTAGGCGGGTGGACTGGTAGACGGGTGGACTGGTAGACGGGCGGACTGGTGGACTGGCGGGCGGGTGGACTGGCGGGCGGGTGGACTGGCAGGCGGGTGGACTGGTAGGCGGGTGGACTGGTAGTGGGGTGGACTGGTAGTGGGGTGGACTGGTAGACGGGTAGGCGGGTGGACTGGTAGACGGGTGGACTGGTAGACGAGGGGACGGGTAGGCGGGTGGACTGGTAGGCGGGTGGACTGGTAGACGGCTGGACTGGTAGGCGGGTGGATTGGTGGGCGGGTGGACTGCTAGGCGGGTGGACTGCTAGGCGGGTGGACTGGTAGGCGGGTGGACTGGTGGACTGGTAGGCGGGTGGACTGGTAGGCGGGTGGACTGGTAGACGGGTGGACTGGTAGGCGGGTGGACTGGTGGACTGGTAGGCGGGTGGACTGGTAGACGGGTGGACTGGTAGACGGGTGGACGGGTGGACTGCTAGACGGGTGGACTGGTAGACGGGTGGACTGCTAGACGGGTGGACTGGTAGACGGGTGGGCGGACTGGTAGGTATGGGGGACGGGTGGATAGGGGGGACGGGTGGATAGGTGATCAGGATCCTCTTCACACACAGAACCACCTGTGGATCCTGCAGGAGGAGCTGGAGGACGTGGGATGCTACATGCTGGCAATGTCTGGGTTCTTTGACTGTTTCTGTCTGAGCATCTCACCTCAAAGAAGAAGGGAAAGGTGTTGTCTCCCAGCTTCAGGAGCAGCTTCTGCTGCATCTTGTTGTGAGTGAGCTTCTCTTTGTCCTGCAGCTCGGGGTAAACCTGCCGGGTCACCAGGAACAGGTCCCTCCTGAAGGCCACGCCCATCACATCCACGTCCTGATGGCCGTACCGGAACGTACACGACAGCATCACGTAGACTAGAAACACATCATCGTGTCACATTAACGGTCCACAGACTGGCAAAATCACAACCATTTCTTTGGTGGAAAACAGTTTCTGAATACTTTCAGATTAATGTTTATTCTATACAGTGAAAAAACAAGTTATGTTCAAGTAGCCACACCACAACGTAAAAATACAGGAATAAGCAGGACCACTAATGACCACTAGATGCTGAATCCACGAAAGTTCAGACTCTTTTTAGTCTTTTTCCCAACAACCAATCAAAAGAGTTACTCAACAAAAGTTCCTCTTCAGGATCTTTTTGTCTTTCAGAAACAGTTAAAGGGTAAAAATACACGACGACAGCACAGTAACAGTCTGGACAATCTGACCCGTTATTCAGACACAAATGCTTTTACCTCTAAAAACTCCACCATAAACCAGCAGACTGCATGAGACCAGGACCCGGCTGACACACAACTTTTTGTGACTTAAAAAATAATAGAGAGAGGAACTGAGGAACAATACGATCCGTGAAAAGCTGCTGACGAGTCGGACTCAAACCCACGTGTCTCCCTTTACAGAGTTTACCTTTACTTGTTTTGCTGTATAAATGTGTTAGTTTGCCTGTTTACGAGGGTTTTGTACACTTTCCCAGAACAGAAATTGAAAAGTCTGCCGACTTCCTGTTGAGGCACATATTTTATGAATTGCTCCTGTTGCCCTTCCATGAGCTCTACTTCCTCTTTTCCTTCTGGACTTCTCTCTGGATAGGTTATGTGGACGAGAGTCTCTGGAAGTGTAGAAGTTGGAGTTTGACCATAGACTGTATTCAAAGTGGATGAGTCACAATGACGTGTCCCTTTGGTTTGTGGACTACTGTTCTGAAGTCTCAAGTTCAGCTTTTTGGTCGTCGCCATCTTGTTTTTTGGAACAAGAAGTGTCACTAGAGGGCAGAGTTAAGTACAACCAAAAACCAAATACATTTTTAAGACCAAAATGTTAAATTTAACATTGATTAAGTGAAAACACGCTGTGTAAGTGTTACATTTGTAAGAGGAAAAACAACCAGACCTGTCAATCACCGTGTAGCCCCGCCCTAAAGCATCCCCTGCTTTGTGGTCTGTGTGACTCTAAATGGACCATAATGTACGAAATGAACATCATGCTGTATTGAAGAAGACTTGAAACTAGAGATTGAGACCATAAACTCATGTTTACAATGTTTACTGAGGTAATAAATCAAGAGAGAAGTAGAGTCATTTTCTCATAGACTTCTATACAACCAGAGGAGTCGCCCCCTGGTGGACACTAGAGAGAATGCAGCTTTAACACATGAAGAACCGGAGGTTGTCTCCTGGGTTAGACCCACTATAGCAGTGGTCCCCAAACTACGGCCCGCGGGCCGTATACGGCCCGCCTCCACATTTGGCCCAGCCCCCTGAAAAAACTTCATAAAAAAATCCTAGACCCGCCCCTGTCAAAGAGAGAACGGAATAATGGCGAAAAGGTTAGGTAAGAGAAAAATTTATTCAGAATGCAGGGTATTTAACCTGCAGTGGACAAACGATTATTTTTTTGTTCAATGCAAAGAAAAGGCTGTTTGTCTCACCTGTCAAGAGGCGGTGGCGGTATTCAAAGAATACAATCTGCGCCGACACTATGAATCCCGTCACAAAGACAAGTATGATAGCTTGCAAGGCCAAATGCGAGCAGACAAACTCTCAAAGCTAAAAAGTGGACTGTTAGCTCAGCAGAATATATTTGTACGCCAAGCTCAGCTGAACCAGTCATCCGTTCGGGCCAGCTTTCAGGTTGCTCAACTGATAGCAAGCAGCGGTAAACCTTTCACTGATGGAGAGTTTGTCAATAAATGTATGAATGCTGTCGCGGAGGAGGTGTGTCCCGAGAAGAAAGATGTCTTTAATGCCGTGAGTCTGTCGGCGAGTACGATCACCAGACGCATTGAAGAAATCGGGGGTAATGTATATGCCCAGCTGCAGCAGAAGACGAAAGAATTTGACTTTTTTTCATTAGTACTGGATGAGAGCACGGACGTGCAGGACACAGCGCAGCTGCTCATTTTTATTCGTGGAGTTAGCGCAAACTTTGAGATGTGCGAGGAGCTGGCAGCCCTCCAAAGTCTCAAAGGGACTATGACGGGGGAAGATATTTTCGGCAAAGTGTGCCAAACCATGGAAGAGTTGGACCTGGACTGGTCAAAGCTGGCCAGCATCACGACTGACGGGGCTCCTAGTATGGTGGGCGTGTCTCGGGGTCTAATAGGACGCATGAACCGGGAGATGGAATAACGGGGTCTCACCGCCCCGCTACAAGTCCACTGCCTAATTCACCAGCAAGCACTGTGCTGCAAAGTGTTGACGTGGGATTCTGTCATGAAGGTTGTGGTGTCATGCATAAACTTCATCAGAGCAAAGGGACTTAAACACAGGCAGTTCCAAGAATTCCTGTCTGAACTGGAGTCTGCGCACGGAGATGTGCTGTACTACACAGAGGTCCGATGGTTGAGCCGGGGCAGAGTTTTGAGGTGTTTTTACGAGCTGCTACCCGAAATTAATGCATTTCTTCATTCAAAAGACAAAACGGTCCCAGAGCTGATCGACCCAGAATGGAAATGGCACCTCGCATTTTTAACAGACGTGACAGAAATGCTGAACAGCCTTAACTTGCAGCTACAAGGCCAGGGGAAACTCATTTGCGACATGTATTCCCTCATAAAAGCATTTGAGGTGAAACTAGCGCTGCTTTTGGAACAAGTGAAAAAGCACAACTTCATCCATCTCCCTGCTACCCAAAACCTCTCTGCAGAGAACCCAGCGGTCCCGTTCCCAGCTGAAAAGTGTGTGGAAGCACTGGAAATGCTGAAGGTGCAGTTCGGTGTGCGATTCCGTGAACTACATGTTAATGCAAAAGAAATCCGTCTTTTCCAGAACCCCTTTGTTGCCGACATTGATGAAGCCCAGCCTTCTTATCAGTTTGAGTTGGCCGAGTTACAGAACGGTGATGTTCTGAAAGACGCATTCAAGCCCAACAGTCTCATTGACTTCTATGCCGCCCTCCCAAACGACACGTACCCTAACATCAAAAAACACGCAATGAAGATGTCCACACTTTTTGGCAGCACGTATATCTGCGAGCAAACCTTTTCACGCATGAAACTGCGGAAAACTCCGATGAGATCAAGATTGACAGATGAACATCTGCATCAGTGTTTGAGACTGGCTGTGACTAGAATGGAACCTGACATTCAACTTCTCACCAGCCAGATGCAGGCCCACAGTTCACACTGATGAACATACATAGGTAAGCTCACTTTTCTGACTTGAATGAGTCATTCTGAGTATAAACCAATATAATCATAATAAAATCTACTGGGATAAAATCCATCTCCACAACCATACTGGTGGTGAAATGTATTGTGCTGTGTAGGTGCTGTATCACTTAGTTCGGTTTCTCAGCCTGCTTGCTTTGTGGTTTTCACAGGGAAGTTGATGAGAGCGAGCGAGCGAGCGAGCGAGCGAGCGAGCGAGCGAGCGAGCGAGCGAGAGAGAGAGAGAGAGAGAGAGAGAGAGAGAGAGAGAGAGAGAGAGAGAGCTGCAAACAGCGGCGTCTACAAGCCTACTGGAACCTACAAAAGGATTATAAGGAAGGAACACAAGAACTTTGAGAGACTGCTCATATGAGTCATTTAAGTAAGAGATTCTGCTCTGACAACTTAGCTGAACTTTTACCTGTTAAGATTGTGCACGGCACAACAGAAAGTTAATGTTCCATGGACTTTTTTTCTGTGAAGAACCCAGAGAGGGTTATTTGGTTATTATTTATTTCATTAATAGTGTTATTATTTATTTCCTGACTTTTTTTTCTGTGAAGAACCCAGAAAGGGTTATTTGGTTATGTGTGGCTTTCTGGAAAACAATACATTTTTACGTTTAGGCACCCCTGCGATCGTCACACTTTTTCTGTTACAAACTGACCCCGGCCCCCCATCAGAGAAGGGAAAAGTTATGTGGCCCTCACAGGAAAAAGTTTGGGGACCCCTGCACTATAGTTACAGTAAACTTCGTCAATAGTCTGCAAGTCCATGTTGTGTTTTCAGCTAACTGTTTTAAGAATTGGAGATACTTTGTTCATTCATGAAAAACTAATAAAATGTTGAGTCATTAAGATTCTGTGTTACTGAGCAGGTTTATCACGGACCACGGATTATACTTTTAGACATTTTGGACCATTTAATGTTTGAGTATTAACTTGAATTAGTTGACATAAAAATGAAAAAAAAAATTCAAAGAATGAGTCATGTTCTTTAGTGAACAAACTTACTAAAACAATCATCTAAAATGTATAATAAATCTATAAGTCCTTTGTTGTTTTCTTCTCATAACATGTTTGAGTTCATCACATTACATATCAAAGATTATCATACTTTTATCCATTGATCTGAAATCATTCTGATTATATTATAATCAACAGTAAAACATACCTTTCTTTCCTTTAAGCTGCAGCGGGTCGATCACAATAACTCCGTCTCAAAGAGACAGAAAGAAACAGCGACTGTTAACTGGAGAGAAGTTTCTGTCTGCAATAGAAGAACTGATCCAACGTTTAACATTTGATCTGTTTTAGTTTCTGAACATGAAGGTAAGACAGATCAGTGCTATCTTTGTGCAAATAATTAAAATCTGCTGCAGGACTCACTGCTCGCCAACACATTCTAAATAAAGTTCATCAAATGATCAGAAACAAGAGGTCTTTAAGACTCTGGTGTCAATAGTTCACTTTGAACTCACCGACAGGATCCACGAAGTCACAGTGATCCACAAAGTCTCTCTTGGTCATGTAGACCGCCACCTGGAGCACAGAGGAGGTTCAGAGGTGATGCGAGTTTAGTTTCATTGGACCTTTGAACCCTCGAGTCACTCAATCTTCCTAAAGACTCCCCAACATTGAGGACTCTGCTTCTTCTACTTTTACTCGACGAGGATTTATGCACAACTTACGACTTGTCGCGGGACGCTTTCTTAAAGACGACATGTTTGGGACTCATGTTGATGTCACGACCTGCAGTACGGAGAAACCCTACATGAAGACTCATCAGTTTAACATTCTAACTAACAGACACTGTTACCCTAACCCTACTGTTGTACGTTAAAACAATAGAACACCGCAGGCTCTAATTACTTTAACGGTTCTGTATTAAAGTAAATTCTCATTAAAATCAAACTGATTTCTTTCACCAACTGGACAATTAAACAAAAAGCCAGATTCATAAGTTCATATGTTCAACCCTCAAAGATTGGAGTTTACTCTGAACCTTGTGAGCTCTTTAATATCTCAAAGCTCTGATCTCATCTTCAGCTAAACTTCTGAATACATGTTTGTGTTTTGTGTCGTTCCCATGAAGAGCACATTAAATTAAATTAAATCTGTGGTCAGTATGAACAATAAGACGTTCAGTAAACACTTAAAGAATCAAGGAGTCCTATCATTTTAATTTGTGACACAGAAACAGAAGAGAGACACTGACCTGAGAGCAGCAGCAGATTTCTAACAAGTGATCCGACCGATCAGAGCCGCATTTATAATGATGCTGATCATTACCCACTCAGGTAATCCTGCACCAACAAACGGGGACATCTGCAGGTACAGGAGGCGTTCACTGTCAACAGGAAATCACAGCACTTCTCTGGAAAAACACCGACAAAGATGGTTATTCTGACAAGACCAATAATTACCGTTTGTGGCTTTAAACTCCTCACGTTTAAACCCACGTACCCGTACGTCTCCTCGCGTTTAAACCCACGTACCCGTACGTCTCCTCACGTTTAAACCCACGTACCCGTACGTCTCCTCGCGTTTAAACCCACGTACCCGTACGTCTCCTCACGTTTAAACCCACGTACCCGTACGTCTCCTCACGTTTAAACCCACGTACCCGTACGTCTCCTCACGTTTAAACCCACGTACCCGTACGTCTCCTCACATTTAAACCCACGTACGTCTCCTCACTTTTAAACCCACGTACCCGTACGTCTCCTCACATTTAAACCCACGTACGTCTCCTCACATTTAAACCCACGTACCCGTACGTCTCCTCACGTTTAAACCCACGTACGTCTCCTCACGTTTAAACCCACGTACGTCTCCTCACATTTAAACCCACGTACCCGTACGTCTCCTCACGTTTAAACCCACGTACCCGTACGTCTCCTCACGTTTAAACCCACGTACCCGTACGTATCCTCACGTTTAAACCCACGTACCCGTACGTCGCCTCACGTTTAAACCCACGTACGTCGCCTCACGTTTAAACCCACGTACGTCTCCTCACGTTTAAACCCACGTACGTCGTCTCACATTTAAACCCACGTACGTCGTCTCACATTTAAACCCACGTACGTCGTCTCACATTTAAACCCACGTACGTCTCCTCACATTTAAACCCACGTACGTCTCCTCACATTTAAACCCACGTACGTCTCCTCACATTTAAACCCACGTACGTCTCCTCACATTTAAACCCACGTACGTCTCCTCACATTTAAACCCACGTACGTCTCCTCACATTTAAACCCACGTACGTCTCCTCACATTTAAACCCACGTACGTCTCCTCACATTTAAACCCACGTACCCGTACGTCTCCTCACATTTAAACCCACGTACGTCTCCTCACGTTTAAACCCATGTACCCGTACGTCTCGTGCCGTTTAAACCCACGTACGTCTCCTCACATTTAAACCCACGTACCCCTCCTCGCATTTAAACCCACGTACGTCTCCTCGCGTTTAAACCCACGTTTTAAAGTAGATCTACAACATGTAGAGTATCTACATACTCACATTTTGTAGATTCAATAACTTTTCATGACAAAATCTGAGTGTTTACATGATTAATGATGATTCATAATTAATGTTATTGTCATTCTGACACGTTTGTTCCATCACATCATCAGCAGTTAGTCTCTCTCACACACACACACACACACACACACACACACACACACACACACACACACACACACACCCTTATTTCATGTTCTCTGGAGATGTGGATGTCTATGATCTCACCTGTAGTCTGTCCTACTACTACTAATAACAATAATATAAGTTAGTAACTAATAGCAAACTGCATGAAACTAATGAAATAAAACGTAGAGATGAAAAATGATATTCACATAGTACAGTGATGGGTTAGTTAAGTTAGTCAGTCAACTTATTCTGCAGTATAAGTTAAAATTGTGGCAGGTACAAATATACGCGTAAGAAATATTAGCAGGACACTGACCCGGTCCCGCCGGTACCAATGTCCCGCCGGTGTCGTGTGTATTCATTTCAAATGTCTGGTTAAAACACCTCCGATAATCGTTAATAAAGACTTTATTATTAACTCTTCCAGCTTGATGACGTTTTAAACATTGTGGAGGCAGTTTGAATTAAAACACATTAAAAGCTTCTCAAAGCGTCCAAAGATAAAACGTAAACATTAGATTCAATCTGTGTTTACGTTCAACACGAAGAGTTCAACACGTCTGATTCAGTCTGAGTTCAACAACAAGGAGCTCCATCTTCAACACAAACGTCCTGCTCTTCTTCATCATCAGGACTCCAGCCAATCACATGTCAGACCACAGGATGGCCCGGCTTCCTTTCTCCACACTGGCCACGAACGCTCCTGAAGGCGACCAGGACACCGAGTTGATGGCAGAGCTGCAGAAAACAACCAGTTATTCTTCAGTCAACAAATGTTGCCAATCAAACATAAAACATCCGTCACATCTCCTGTTCTGGTGTCAGTCTGGTTCTTACTTGTGGTTCCGGTCCAGTGTCCGGTCCACTTTCCCCGTCAGGACGTTCCAGATGTACAGAGCTCCATCAGCTGATCCACCGGCCACGTAGCTGCCGTCAGGACTGAACACAACAACAGCAGCAGCTCAGTGCCAGACTCCACTCAGCCTCTCCATGTTCACACACATTAAAACGACACCCAGGGTTTCTGTACCACAGAGCCTCTAACGCAGGGGTGTCCAAACGCTTTTCAAAGGGGGCCAGATTTGATAATGTGAAAATGCCAAAGGGCCCAAGTAGCCTACACATACATTGTTATTTAATCATTTTATTTTCAATGACAGCAAATAGCAATGTAACCAAATGTGAGCATTCATGTGTGAACAAATCTCAACAACTATTCTGTTTCTTTCACATCTTGAAAGTCAGATAACACAAAGAATAAGCCATCTAAAAGCTCATTACATAGAAACCGATCAATATTCTCACCTCAAGACGATCTTAAATATGACTTAGTGAGGGTGATGAAAAGTTTTCTCACATTTAAGTTCAACACACATGAAACAGGCGAACGATGAAAGCTCTTCAGTGTTACGAGCAGGCAAACATTAGCAAACACTGTCTTCTTCTCGGGGCAATTATGTTTTCTGCTATTTTCATAACACAGTCTTTGATAAACTCGCCTTCCGTAAAAGGTTTGTCATGTTTAGAAATCACCACGGCCACTTGTAGCTTACTTTGATGATGTTTTCATGTGAAAAGCACCGCTGCTGTGTGGCCAAGTTATCTTGGAGTTGCTTCACTTTTCTAGCTCGCTCGCTCTCTGATAGCTTGTTGTAGCATTAGCACGTTTGGTCTCGTCGTGTCTCTTTACATTATATTCCTCAAACAAGGCAACAGTCTCATGACAAATTAGGCAGACACAGTTGTTTCGGTTTTCGGTGAAAAAAATATTGCGATCTTCACCTCTCCTGGAAGCGGCGGCCCTCGTTATCCACTTTCCTTTTTTGACTTGCCGTAGCCATGACAGTTCAAGGGTCAGAGACAATTTCAAACAGCCAGACAGTTACAGAGTGGTGCTGCCACCATGAGGTCAAAAGAGGAATTGCATGTTGAATTTGTATGATTTATTCATTCCGTTTTGACTGTGCTGGCGGGCCATAAATAATGCATTTTAAGACAGAAGGCGCGGGCCATATAAAATCTGACCTCGGGCCGTGATTGGCCCGCGGGCCGGACTTTGGACATGCCTGATCTAACGGGAGGCTTTTAATGTGAAACATCTGCACAAGAAGTGCGATACAAAAAACAGCTAAATAAAAGTGATCACGGAATGAATGAAAAGATCAATGTTTTTAACACACATTCAATTCTAGGGAAATGAAGCAGTGAAGAAGCGTTGAACTCACCTAAAGGTGACTCTGGTCCAATCGGCTCCACACTTGAAGCCCTGAGCACTACACACACACACACACACACACACACACACACACACACACACGTCAATAAGCAGGATCAGAACATCAGTAGGGTTGGGTATCGTTTGGGTTTTTTCCGATACCGGTGCTAAAACGATACTTTTAAAACGATACCGGTGCCTGAACCGATACTTTTTTCTTCAAATTGAACAATATATTAACTGTTTAAAGTATACTATAAATATAAATAAATACAAAACACTTGGCTTCAAACTACAGCTTCAAACTTTTTAACTATGAACAATATGTTAACAGTTTACAGTATACTTAAATAAATATAAATAAACACAAAACACACACACTCTGTACACACACTACAGCTTCAAACTTCAGCAATTATTTTGCAGAAATATGAGCATATTTTCCTTCTCTGGCAAAATACGACACGTCTCATGACTTATTTTATTTGACCAGTTGGTGGCGGTAATGAGCCACTACACCTCAAAGGAGGAGAAGAAGAAGCTTTGGCGTGCCTGTGTTGTTGTGCTTGTGAGCAGCAGCGCTAAGTTCCCCGTTGTAATAATACTATGAGTGAGGAGCGGAGGACCGAGTCCTGCTGCCAGGACGGAGTCATCAGAGTAGTGTAAGAAAAGTATTTCAATCGGCTCAGGCACCGACAGGAAGCACCGAAATCTGCGTTGCGTTTGGGTCCGGTAGATACCGGACGTATAGGAACCGGTGCCATGTTGGCACCGAGTTTCGGTACCCAACCCTAAACATCAGAGTCCATCTTCACACCCGTCCTAACCCTGACCCGGGTCACACCTGACCTATGGGCTGAGCTCACCTGAACGTCTGTCTGACAGCGTTGGTGCGCAGGTCGATGATCTTCACCAGGTCGTCTCTGGAGCAGGTGAGCAGCTCTGTGCGGTCGTGGTTCAGGTCCAGAGAGGTCACTCTGCCAAACAGCTCCAGCTCCTGAACTATACTCTCCGCTCTGAACACAACATACGACAAACGCCAATAAATCACGAATCAAAGCTACACAGTAACAAGTGCAACGCTTCAGTGTTTGTAACATAACAGAGTGTATCACTGCCGAGTGACTCAAAGCAGGCAGATGTCTCAAAATGAAGAAGAGGACTTCTTTGACAAGAAGATGAAGGACAGACAGCCAGCAATGGAGAAGATGAAGAGAAAAATCGTGGAGAAGGAGATGAAAAAAGAGAAGCAGGACAGATGTTCAAGAGGACGAGTGAAGGCTTCCTCTCCTCCTTCACCTGTCTTCAGTCACTTCTACTGATGAGTGGCTTTCCTCCTGGTGCTCACATCTCTCCCACAACCCAAAGACTTGAGCTTTATTCGTGTTATTCATAATAACTAGTGAACTGACCTGATGTCCCAGAATCTAACTTTCTTATCAAAGTGTCCACTCATGACGCACTGCTCCGTGCACACGATGTCGTTACAGCTGGAACCGGCAAACACCGTCTTCATACCTGCACAGGTGAGACAGCAGGTGATGACTCAACAGACTGAACGCAATGTGCTGACTCATTACAACTAGACCCGGACAACGGATGCTATGGGAAACCTGTACAGTCACGTACAGACTTTGCTGCGGAGGTCCCAGAGTTTGAGTGTTCGGTCATAGCTCCCGGAGACGATGCGAGCGTTGTCCAATAGGAAGCGAGCCGACAGCACCTTCCCACTATGACCTGTCAAGGTGTGCTAGAGGGACAGAAACACATGTTCAAACCTCCAACATGAAACTAACTTCAACAATCAAACTGTCTCAGTCTTATGGTCTCAGTAGAAGAGTGAGATCACAACTCAGGCCCCGCCTCCTCAGCCTCAGCTCCTCACTGATTGGTTCTGTTGGATGACATCACACTGAGCCGGTACGGTCTCTGTACAGACTCACACTGTGACGTCACATCCTGTCTGTCAGCAGCTCCTGGGACCACCACTGCACCACTAGAGCATGATGGGAGCACACAGCAGGGGCTGCTGGGAGCCATAATGGCCGACGAGGGGGATCTGAGATTCAGACCTTTTACATAACATCACTGACCAGAAGACTGGACATGTTACAGGTTTAGAGTCTAAGGACTGAAGACTCACTCTCAGTCTGTAGTCGTCTACGGTCCAGATACGACTGGCAAAGTCATTGGAGGCCGCCAGCAGGTAAGAGCCCTAAAGACACATAACCAAAATATACATAAAATATATTAACAACACGTCCCTTCAAAAGGCCTAAGATGACATTCTGAACCACATAAACCGAGTGTCCTTTGAAAGGTAAGGAAATTAGGAAACAAAGAAACTGTTCTGTAATAAGACAGTTTGGACAACATACAGTTCATAGAACATGCATATCTTCAAAAAATGGACCATCATCCATTGTAATTTCTGCCACAGATAAGAATTGTACTTTATACTTGTTATGTTCAGTATTTTTACAAGTTTCTGACTCATGTTTTTTTATTGTACATTTTTTATTTTAAAGATGAAAATATCCAGATTAATAATGGAGCTAATAGTTAGTTGCAGCTTTTCTGGCAACATAAGACATCCACACACATATGACTGATATATTGAAGTAACTTAAGCCCGCCCACAAACCAAAACACAAATGTGTGAAATAATGAAAGCAAACATTTTGTCTTCATGTGAAAGTCTTCTAGACATTAATATGATAAATACTGAACCAGTAAACACTTACTGCGCTGTCGAACTCGATGCTGGTGATTCCGGCGTTGCTGCCGGTCAGAGCGCCTTTAGGCTCACAGCGACCTGAACGCATGAAGATTAAAGCCAGGATTCAAGAGACACGTGAACTTAAACATGAGATTGATTTCTAAATTATGAACATAATAAAGACAGTGATGAGTATGATTCAGAAAACAGCCGGAATATAAGAGACTGAAGGAGATTTGTTCACCTCATCGAGAGCCGAGTCACTTCATCACTTCACTTCATGTTCCGCCACGACAAATTCCTTGCAGGTGAAAACTTGCTTGGCAATAAACGGTTCTGATTCTGATTCTGATAATTTAAATATTACACGTTTCATATGCATAGAACTGCAGACGACTTCAGTAATAAAAGTAACTAACAGTTACAAACAAATTGGTAGTTTCCTGTTTCATAAATCCTTCAGTTACAGTCTGACTGTGAACATGAGAACCCGCAGGACCAACTGTGAACATGAGAACCCGCGGGACCAACAGAGGTCTACCCGCGGGACCAACAGAGGTCTACCCGCGGGACCAACAGAGGTCTACCCGCGGGACCAACAGAGGTCTACCCGCGGGACCAACAGAGGTCTACCCGCGGGACCAACAGAGGTCTACCCGCGGGACCAACAGAGGTCTACCCGCCGGACCAACAGAGGTCTACCCGCCGGACCAACAGAGGTCTACCCGCCGGACCAACAGAGGTCTACCCGCCGGACCAACAGAGGTCTACCCGCCGGACCAACAGAGGTCTACCCGCCGGACCAACAGAGGTCTACCCGCCGGACCAACAGAGGTCTACCCGCGGGACCAACAGAGGTCTACCCGCGGGACCAACAGAGGTCTACCCGCCGGACCAACAGAGGTCTACCCGCCGGACCAACAGAGGTCTACCCGCCGGACCAACAGAGGTCTACCCGCAGGACCAACAGAGGTCTACCCGCAGGACCAACAGAGGTCTACCCGCGGGACCAACAGCGGTCTACCCGCCGGACCAACAGAGGTCTACCCGCGGGACCAACAGAGGTCTACCCGCCGGACCAACAGAGGTCTACCCGCCGGACCAACAGAGGTCTACCCGCGGGACCAACAGAGGTCTACCCGCGGGACCAACGGGTCTACCTGTGGGAACCACTGAAACCTGAAGAGAACTCACCTGCGATGACCTCCCACAGCTTGACCTTGCGGTCCATCCCTCCTGTTGCTAGGAGACGAGATCCAGGGCTGAACCTCACTGCATTTACCTCACCGTCGTGAGCTTCCTGAACACACACAGACACACACTTCACTATGAACCAATGAAAACATGTTTCTCTTCTGGTTTTGGTCTCGGGTTTGGTCATCTCCCTCTTCCTCCTCCTCCTCCTCCTCCTCAGCCTCACGCTCCTCGCTGATTGGTTCTGTTGGATGATATCATCACACTGAGCCTGCAGGGTCTCTGTACCGACTCACACTGTGATGTCACATCCTGTCTGTCTGCAGCTCTTGGGACCACCACTGCACCACTAGAGCATGATGGGAGAACAGAGCAGGGGCTGCTGGGAGCAGGAGAGGATTGTGGGTAATCAGACCTTTTACTGCTCATCACTGACCAATGAGGTTCCACCTATTGAACACACCTCCATCTATGACGTCATTGATCAGCTGGGCAAACACTACAAGACATCACATATCAATGAACATCGAGTCGTGTGGTATTTCCCAGCATTTTAAACTACCGTAGTCTCTCAGTCAAACAATCATGAGTCACTGTCCTGGTTACTTACAAACACGTGCAGAGCTGTTGAAGGGACTCGAACCTCTGCACACACTCCAGACGGGGCTTCAGGGTGTTCAGGTGAGGAGCTGAAAGAGTTGGCAGGTCGACGCCTGCTGAGGAAGAAGAGCAGTCACAAATCAGTCTTAACAATGCCGTCCAACCAGTCTATTAACGCCAGCGAGAGACGAGTTGTGTCTTGAATTAAACAGGTTTGTCAATTTAAAAGATAGTTTTAAGAAAGTTTCATATCCCCCCCAGAGCTATGACAGTCAACTCTGTCAAATCACACGGGCGTTACCTCTTCATTAAATTATTAAGTATACTCGATTCTTTAATTTCTTAAAGTGGAGCCAAAGGTCACGAGCACGAGTTGCACCAGGACACTTTTAAAGCACACCGTTAGCTGTAGCCATGGCAATGTTCGGTTCTAAAGATTGGCCTTAATAAAGACTGACTTAGGACCAGGTCTAGCAGAGACCAGCTGGTCTGTTCACCACTAGTCTTCACTTAGGAGTTAGGACTAGGTCTAGTAGAGACCAGCTGGTCTGTTCACCACTAGTCTTCACTTAGGAGTTAGGACTAGGTCTAGTAGAGACCAGCTGGTCTGTTCACCACTAGTCTTCATTTAGTCTGACAGTAAACAGAACCAGTGCTGATTGATACCTTTGAGTCAATAATCAATCATGTGATTAGAGATGGGCCATGAATCCATTCATCAAATAATTAATCATTTCGGATGTTGTTTAAAATAGGAAATGTATTATTATTATTTTAATATACATAATTATTTAAATGTTTCGTTAGGTTTAGGTGATTATCAACATGATGATGATCTTAATACGGTGAATTAACCATAAAGCTGATGATAAAAACACAGAACTCGCATGAAGACAATTACAATGTAGTTTTGTTGAATTTTATAAATAAATAAAAAAGGAACTACCGACATTAAAAAACAAAGTTTGATGAAGTTGTTCAGATACACATCTGATAATCAGGCCAAATGCCATGTATGAATAATAATAATAATAAGTATTGCTATCATTATCAATAATCATTAATATGATTAACTACCTACACATACAGAAGGTTGAAGGTGAATTAGGGGAACTTTTAACAATCAAAGAAACAACTAATCAGCTGTAGATCCGTTTAATTCTTTACTTTAGAAAACTGAAGATTATAACCGATTATTGCTTTAGTATTGAGGTTATTGCTAATCTAGTCACTACACTCTTCACCGCGTGTTCACTGACAGCAAAACGATCAACAGCCAATCACGAGACTCTTAACTCAGTTGAACTTGGTGGGTACGATGTTATTATTATTAGTGATGATAAATAATCAAAACAGATGCTGCCAGCGAGCCCAATAATAAATATTAACAGTATAATAATGATAATAGAGTTTGAGTCAGCCAGCTGTCAATCAAAGAGCTAACAGTGTGAACACACAGAGTCCTTCACCTGGAGAGCGGGGGGGCGAGTCCAGACTTGACACACTCAGACACGCTGCAGACAGACAGGTAGATAGACAGGTGGTCAATCACAACACGGACAGTCCAGACCTGCAGAGACCTGCAGAGACCTGGACCGATGAGCTAACAACTACATACCCAAATATGTTGGAGATGGAGTCCAGCAGACCACCAGGAGGAGGCTGGGAGGTTCTCTTACTGCAGAAACATAAAAACTAAATGATATCAGAAAGTGTCTCGTTGTGTTTGACCATCTGAACATCTGACACACGGCCATGACAGTCATTCATTATCTTAACCCTAGACAGTATGTAGCTCAATGTGTCCTAACTTTAGCCTTAACAGTATTTAGCTCTCCAATGTGTCCTAACTTTAGAGCCTTATTCAGCCTCCCCTGAGCTAGCATGACAGTGTTTCTCATTATCTAGACTCTGAGCTAGCATGACAGTGTTTCTCATTATCTCGACTCTGAGCTAGCATGACAGTGTTTCTCATTATCTAGACTGAGCTAGCATGACAGTGTTTCTCATTATCTAGACTGAGCTAGCATGACAGAGTGTTTCTCATTATCTAGACTCTGAGCTAGCATGACAGTGTTTCTCATTATCTAGACTGAGCTAGCATGACAGTGTTTCTCATTATCTAGACTCTGAGCTAGCATGACAGTGTTTCTCATTATCTAGACTCTGAGCTAGCATGACAGTGTTTCTCATTATCTAGACTGAGCTAGCATGACAGTGTTTCTCATTATCTAGACTGAGATAGCATGACAGAGTGTTTCTCATTATCTAGACTCTGAGCTAGCATGACAGTGTTTCTCATTATCTAGACTCTGAGCTAGCATGACAGTGTTTCTCATTATCTAGACTCTGAGCTAGCATGACAGTGTTTCTCATTATCTAGACTGAGCTAGCATGACAGTGTTTCTCATTATCTAGACTGAGCTAGCATGACAGTGTTTCTCATTATCTAGACTGAGCTAGCATGACAGTGTTTCTCATTATCTAGACTGAGCTAGCATGACAGTGTTTCTCATTATCTAGACTGAGCTAGCATGACAGTGTTTCTCATTATCTAGACTGAGCTAGCATGACAGTGTTTCTCATTATCTAGACTCTGAGCTAGCATGACAGAGTGTTTCTCATTATCTAGACCAGGGATTCCCAAAGTGTGGTGCGCGCACCTCTAGGGGAGCTGCCTCTAGGGGGTGCGCGAGAGGAAAAATGTAATGGTGGTATCATGGTGCAGTCCTGTCTCCTAAAAATGACGTTCCCCCAAAACTAAAATGCATTCTCAATTACGTTTGACCACAAACGTATTTTCTCCCCGATTACGTTTGTGTTTGACGTATTACAAATACGTTTCTCATCAACATATCTTTGCCATACTCTAGTCTTTATTATTGTTCTGTGATCTGCCTCGCCTCTACCCCGCCACCCACGAGTTGTTGCCCCGCGGCCTGTTCCGAGGGCTGACAGACCAGACGATGGGGTGCCTCGCGGCGAGGGCGGCTGGAGACCTCGCGTCCGGCGCCAACGGGTGAGCGCCCGCCACTCGGAACCATAAAACCAAGTCCCGGATTTCACCCGGGGGACATTCTGGAGGTATTGTGACCGGGTGATGTGCCTCGTTGCCGGGGAGGTATGAGCCGAGAGTGGCGAGGTGTTATGGAGGTATATTTTATTTATTTGTATCCATCTAACCCTAACCATAACTTCCACTAGGAAGCCACGTCCCCACCCAAACCTAACCCTTAAGAGAGTCACGGTTACTCCCGGATTTTACACGCGGGCCTTTGTGGAGGTATTGTAGCCGCGTAATGTTCGTCGTTGCTCGGCCTGCATGAGCGCGTTTCTGCTGGACACAGGTGGCGTGTTGTGTATATTCTGACCGCGTAACAGGGAGAAGGAGAGGCGGTGGTGGAGAGGGACAACAATGTTAAAGAGATGGTGGAATGTATGATTGCAGAGAGAGAAGCAAAACAGTTGGACGTGATCCCGCGTCCAACAACACAGTGTTGCTTTGTCCGAAGACATCCTGGCGACATTAGTCGGTTGCGTGAAGAAGAGTGAGTTTCACTCTCTGCAAGTAGACGAGTCTACAGATGTGGCCAATCTGGCCAATCTTCTGGTGAACGTCCGTTACCTTTTCGAAGGCACGGTGCAGGAAGAGTTTTTGTGTTTTCTATTTTGTAAACAAACGCCACGCGCGAGCAAACTGTTCTCTCATTAGTCCGATTTGTATAAATAGGCTCTGTTGCTTTTTTTTTTTAAGGTGTGCGTGTGGGGGGGGGATTGGGGGGGGGGGATTGGGGGTGCATGAACCCGGTCGGGATGTAGAAGGGGGTGCGTGGCCTAAAGTTTGGGAATCGCTGCTCTAGACTAAGAGCTAGCATGACAGTGTTTCTCATTCATTTCGAGTTAAGATCACATCAAGCTCCGTGATATGTTAAGTCTCACCTAAGTGTGACTTTTTATCCAAACTCAACACTGAGCTTTCATTGGACGAGGGCCATAGGCACCACAGAGGATTTCCTGTGCTACGGCCTGATGTCACAGCATCTACAAAAAACAGCGTCACCTCCAACGCGCTGCCATCCCACGCCATTCGAGTTGCATGATCGGAGGTGCGCACAACGTTGTGGCTTTTAAGAAAACCTAGGAATAGTCAATATTCGCTGGACGAACAATAGACTGTTTTGGATCCCAAAGGAGAAGTGGCCCCGCAACTCTGCCAACTTTAACCTGCAGAAGGCAGACCTAACTTCTTCAGAGGAAGAGGTCAAAACTCTCCCTCCAATCAAGTCGACATTTGCCAGTTGTTAGGACGAGAATCCCCTTAACTTCCGAGGAACCCCGCTGCAATACTGAGGTTTTACCGCTGCGCAGCTTGAAGCTCCGGACCCCGAGTTTAACCAAGAAACTCGAAAACCCACATCGACCGCTACGAAGTCATCTCAGAGTAAGAGGGTTGTGTCTGGGCAGAGATAAGTCAGTGTGTTTATTACCTGGTTTCTTTTGTTCTAAGTTTACTGTATTGTTATAACGTGTTCTTGTGCGTGTTTACGGACTAAAAACGGTTGTGTTCCATACTGCTGCAATAGTGTTATGTTAGATCAGTCACCACAAGTAAGGTTGGGAAGCGTAGTATCGATAAAATCCTCCCGATACCCGTCCCTACTTCCTAAGTTGGTCTAGCTTCATCCTCACTCCAACTCTAAACATGAACCTACTGCTCTAACAGATAGTAAAGTTGTATGAGAAGGCCGGAGTTTGCAAAGACTGGAGGTAGTTCAATAATAAAAACAAGCTTTAGATTGTTGCACACCTTCAGTCTATCCAGAAAAACAGTTGTGTGAAAACTACAGATTATATCTTTCTCATGGCCTCTGCTTGTATGAGTGGAAAAATAAAAGGACTCTGATGCTGCTGCACCAGAGTCTGGAGGACTTTTGGAGGCTTTAATAAAATACTTACTTTAAAACTCAGCAGTAAAAGTTTTATGACTACCGGTAGTAATAGTTTGTGTGTCTCACAGTCTAGCCTGTTAGTTTATACTGGTCTCACCTGGGAGTTCTGCTGAGCGGTCTCTTCGGTGAGGTCTCTCCGGCCCCCTTCCCTCCGTCCTCTGCCAGAACCTCGATGTCGTCGTCCCTGAGGATGAACCCAGAGTCAGTGAAGACATGACGTAGCTTTATTTCTGTCAAACTACATGAAAGTTCAGAGTACTGACGGCTCGATGGGAAGAGGCTCTTTGGCTGCGTCGGCCAGTTCCTTCTGCAGTTTGGCCTGTCTGCGTCTGAAACACCGATCAGAGGATCAACCAGAGGACCAACCAGAGGACCAACCAGAGGACCAACCAGCCCCCACACCCTCCTCCAGGTATCTCACCTGGTGTCCTTCTCGTTCTCTGCGTTAAGCTTGTTGGCCTCCTGAGCTTTCTCAGCCATCCAACGAGACACCAGCTCCTGGTTGTCGTCTGTGGTCTTCCTCAGCTTCTCCTCCAGAGCAGAGAAGGTGATCTGCAGGGCGTCGTACTCATCCTTCAGGGTCTGGTTCGCCCTCTCCAGGTCCTGCAGGATCACAGGAAGTCATCAAAAAAAACCCTGAAAGATGTTAATGATCACGATCACAACCACAAAGCTCTCAACCCAATCGAAAGGAATCAGATCTGCTCCAGATAGAACACATGGAGACAAAAGATCATCTTTACTTCAAATAAACATTTACATATAAAAAGGTCTCAGGTTGAAAACTGGAGATCATCTCCCTCCTCCTCCTGAGCCTCACGCTCCTCACTGATAGGTTCTGTTGGATGACATCATCACACCGAGCCTGCAGGGTCTCTGTACCGACTCACACTGTGATGTCACATCCTGTCTGTCTGTCAGCAGCTCCTGGGACCACCATGCACCACTAGAGCATGATGGGAGAACAGAGCAGGGGCTGCTGGGAGCTAGAGGGCAGCAGGAGAGGATTGTGGGTAATCAGACCTTTTACTGCTCATCACTGACCTTCGTCTCCAAACACTCAACTGTTGAAATCTTAAGTAAGGCACTGAGCATTAAGGAAGCATTGAAGTAGCTCATCATGACTACGGTAGGTCCCGTTAGGAACCTTGTTATAAGAGGAACACCTGAGTCCGTCAGATCCAGGTGAGGGTTTACCTGAAGGCAGCTCCTCAGCTCCCGACAGTCTCCCTCTAGGGTGATTATCTGCTGCTGGTACTCTAACATCCTGCAAACACAAAAGGAGACATGATGGGAGCTCAGGTCCACAGCTGGGAGCGGCTCAGGCCATTACTTCTTTTGTTATCATTGTTAGTCTACTTTATCCACTTCTGCTGTTATTATTAGTAGTCATAATGTTTCCATCATTATTGATCGTACTATTATATAAATCATTTGTCACATTGAATGAGTTGTAACTATTATGTTCATTATTCTGTACTCCTATATCACACTTCATCCTGATATAGGGTGATGAAGGTGATGCAAAAACCCCCACCAGTCCGGGTTCAAGGTGGGTCACTCGACTGAGACAGCCCCCCTTGCGGTTACAGAGTCACTTCACACCACGAGAGCGAACTCTCTCTCCTGATTCTCCGAGACCTGTCTGCGGCGTTTGATGCTGTGAACCACCAGATCCTCCTCTCCACCCTCGAGGGGATGGGCGTCTCAGGTTCTGCAGTCTCCCTGTTTGCATCCTACCTGACAGGTCGATCCTACCTACGCATGCCGACTACGGGGGTTCCACAAGGTTCAGTCCTGGGCCCCCTTCTCTTCTCGCTCTACACAACATCTCTGGGTTCTGTTATTCGCTCGCATGACTTCTCTTACCATTGTTATGCCGATGACACCCAGCTGGTCTTGTCATTTCCTCCGGTGACACTCAAGTGGAGGCATCGCTGCGTGCTTGGCTGACATCTCGAAGTGGATGACGACACACCACCTCAAGCTCAACCTGGACAAAACCGCGCTACTGTTGCTCCCGGGGAAGGGTTGCCCTCACCGAGACCTGTCCATCACCATTGATGATACCGTGGTGACGCCAACTCGGACTGCGAGGAACCTGGGTGTGACCCTGGACGACCAACTGTCGTTCTCAGCAAACATTGCATCGGTTACACGCTCCTGCAGATTCCTGCTCTACAACATCAGGAGGATTCACTTCCTCACTGATGAGACGGCGCAGGTGCTCATCCAGGCTCTTGTCATCTCCCGCCTGGACTACTGCAACTCACTACTTGCCGGAGCCCCGGCGTCGGCCATCAGACCTCTGGAGCTTGTCCAGAAAGCTGCAGCTCGTCTGGTGTTCAAGCGCCCCAAGTTCTCCCACAACTTCCCTTCTCCGTTCTCTACACTGGCTCCCTGTAAGAGCTCGCATCCAGGTTGAGACTCTGGTGCTAGCCTACAGGGCTACACAGGGTTACATAAACTCCCCACTGACGTCAGGACAGCAGAGTCGCTGCACATCTTTCGGCGCAGGCTGAAAACTCACCTTTTCAAGAAGTACGACAATACTTCCTTCCACTCAGCACTTATTGTATTCATACATGCATGTACACGCACACACGCATGTACACACACGCATTAGGGATGGGGGGAAAAAATCGATACAGCATAGTATCGCGATATTTTGCGTGGCAATATTGTATCAATACACGGACGCCAAGTATCGATCTTTTATAATATAAACGATAAAACATTTTGAAAAATCAAATCAATTACTTTTCCAGTCCACTAGATGGTGCTGAGTTATTTTCTGGTGAGGTCAGCAAAGGTCCCGGGTCAGTGTGATTGGTAGGAAGTTGGTCAAAACAAAGAGACATCTGGCCTCACAACAGGGTTAAACCTGCCAACAGTAACCGGCTCATGGGGCGAGTGCAGCGCATAACTGTCTCTCTGCCTCCACGTCCACGCATCACAAGTTATACTGAGTTATATAACTCTAATATCCTACTTATATAAGTTATAGTTCATATGCTGAGTCCACACGTTCACATTTAGTTAAGTTGGACTATGTAGTAATACAAACAGTTCAGTTTGTCAGGTTCATGCAACATTTATGACGTTGTTGGTCAGTCTGTCTGCTTGACAATCAGATTCTGCTGCAATAAAAATTATTGAAGTGAGATGAACAGACTGAAAACTTTATCTTATTAGTAGTGCTGGGCAATGATTAAAATATTTAATCGCATGGATTTTTTGTTTTGGATTGTTATGGCAAAGTTCAACAATGAATTATAAAGTAGTGTATTGCGCACTTTTATTTTGAAAGTACTGCTATATGAACAAAAGGGCAATAACATTTGGTTCACGAGATGCAGGTAGCATGTTTCATACTTAATGTGAATATAATTCATACTTTGTTGGCATCTTATTCTGAAAACCGGATGTTCGTCTGAAGAAACCGGATGTTGTCTCACGTTAATGTTTCCGCTAACTTTCAAAGTCCTTCTCTCGCTCCCGATCTGTGCCGTTTAAATGCGTTTACGGTGAATGTCAGCATATAGGTGCACTGACATGTGAGTATCTGCTGAGTGGACCACGGAGATCTGAGTGTCTGCTGACTTTACCAGCGATGTCCAGTAGTCTCCAGGGAGAGCAGCGGAAGTCGCCTTTTCTCTACGGCAACCCTGAAGGGACATCATATCTCTAATGCAAAACCATAAACATGAGACAGGCTGACGATAGGATGTTTGCTGGCTTTGAACCCACTGTTCTTGTCATCCTCTTGTTGTTATGTATATGTATTGTCTCTTGTCTTTCAGTTAAAAATAAAAAATAAAATTTAATTTCAAAAATGCGTTAACGCGAAATGAACGCGTTAACTTGCCCAGCACTACTTATTAGATAAAACATGTTGACACAGTTTTCCTTTGGGGACATAATTTGAAGTTGAAAAAAGTAATAAATCGCAATATAGGCCGATGTTATCGCAATACATAGAATATCCCAGTATCGTGATAATATCGTATCGCGGGACCTCTGGTGATTCCCACCCCTAACATGTATGTATATATTAGGGGTGCAACCAGCGTCGGAAATACACGAGGGCAAAGGGCAAAACTGCCCCTAAGAAATATAATTTTGCCCCTTATATCACTAGGAGAGGGGCAAAAAATGCCCCCATAATTTCCTCTAATAATGATAATTTAATGAACTTGTCAAAAACATCGTAGCCTATATGACCCGGTCCAGTTGTCATAGAATGTTTTTGATTAACGAACATCCGGTTTTCAGAATAAGATGCCAACAAAGTATACATATTACATAATGGAAATTAGATTAAAGGAATTGTATTCACAGAAAGTATAAAACATGCTACCTGTATCTCGTGAGTTAAAGGGAAACTACACCTACATTGTGCGTAAAATGTGTCTTTATTCTTTGATTTGAGGGTTGCTGGAAATGAATAATACCTGACTGACAGTCAATTAAGATATTTTACTTCGAAAAATGTTTTTCTCAATAATTCCACACAATGACTAATGCATAAGTTCAGGACAAAAATGGGTAATATCACAATATTTGAGGCGCTACAAACATATTTTTCTCAATAATTCCATACAATGACATCGTTGACTTAATAATTGTTTAAAAAATAAATAACCACAAAGAAATGAGAATAAAATTTAATCATAACAATAAATAACCACAAATAAATAAGAATAAATTGAATATGATTGTCTGATTTATGTTTGTTTTTTGTTAAATAAATCTAAGAAAACACTTTGAATCTGTAGACTACTGCCTAATAGTCTTATTATTACCATTTGATGCCTAAATAAGTATATTTATTATTTTGAACAAAGGTTAAATGTTATTTCACAAGTTTCAAAAAGAATAGAATAGAATTTATACTATCTTTATCCCTTTAAGGGGGAAATTTTTCTCTGCATTTGACCCACCCCTGTATACAGGGAGCAGTGGGCTGCCAATGACAGGAGCCCGGAAAAAAAAAAAAAGTGCCCCCAATCTGTTTTTAAATGCCCTGGATCTCAATCAGTGGGGGCAAAAATTGCCCCCTAAAATATATGTAAATTTCCTACTCTGGGTGGACCTCACCCTCACAGTTCAGCTCAGCAAAGAAAAGGAGAGGAGACAAATATAACTTTGCTTTCCATTTATTAATTAAAGAACATTTAAAGCAAAGAACTTTGGGCTATAGTGTGTGTGTGTATATGTATATATATATAGTTTTACATAGATATTGAAGATGTCCAATTTGAAAAATAATGAAATAAATAAATAAAACGAAAACATTTAAGAATCCTCAATTCTGTTAAGTTTAAGTGCAACATGAGGGATGTTGATGCTCTCGTCCTTTGATCAATACTGAAAGAAAGAAACAGCCAGTGAGCTAGCTTCCACTGTTTACACTGAACTGAACTGCTCGGCACCAACTTGGGTCTGTGTTTACTTCCTGTCAGGTCATTCAAATACACAATAATGTTACATTACTGTGAAATGGTCGACAACTTTAAAACATTGTTGAAAAATACGAGAATATCTCCATTGTCTGGGGAGAGGGTCGACCTTTCTGTAGTGATGTTACTATCGGGCCCGTCTAGCTTCACTCTGATGCTTCTGTCAACACCTGCACCAGGTGTGTGTCTGTGTGATGCTCACAGAGGGGGCGTGTCTACAGCACCTGCACCAGGTGTGTGTCTGTGTGATGCTCACAGAGGGGGCGTGTCTACAGCACCTGCACCAGGTGTGTGTCTGTGTGACGCTCACAGAGGGGGCGTGTCTACAGCACCTGCACCAGGTGTGTCTGTGTGACGCTCACAGAGGGGGCGTGTCTACAGCACCTGCACCAGGTGTGTCTGTGTGATGCTCACAGAGGGGGCGTGTCTACAGCAAGGAACAGCAGCATTAACACTTTATTACACACTGATAATTAAACTGTTAAAAAAAAAAAAAAAAAACACTCTATTTATCCGCAGTTCACAAGTGTGTGAGGGGTGATCCGAACCGATCCCGGATCGATCCGTGACACCACTAATAAATGAATACATACACACACGTGTGTGTGTGTGTGTGTGTGTGTGTGTGTGTGTGTGTGTGTGTGTGTATACCTACTTGGCCTCATTGCTCTGGATCTCTTTGTCTTTCAGTTGAATCTGGTTGTTCAGTTCAATCACATTCTGAGCCAGCTGGAGGACAAAGATCAACAAGAAGTGTTGCTTAAGGTTAGTTAATGATGTCATGCAGGTCAGATTTCAGTCTCAACACAACGACAGAAAATGACATCGTTTACAAAAACATCTCAAATATGAAAAAAACGTGAACAAACAATCCTTTAAATGTGAAGTTCATCAGACATGGCTGTCATCAGTAGAGCTGCTGCTTTTAATGCAGCGACATCACTTCCGGTGTGAGATGCAGCGACATCACTTCCGGTGTGTGATGCAGCGACATCACTTCCGGTGTGTGATGCAGCGACATCACTTCCGGTGTGAGATGCAGCGACATCACTTCCGGTGTGTGAGATGCAGCGACATCACGTCCAGTGTGTGTGATGCAGCGACATCACGTCCGGTGTGTGTGATGCAGTGACATCACTTCCGGTGTGTGTGTGATGCAGTGACATCACTTCCGGTGTGTGTGTGATGCAGTGACATCACTTCCGGTGTGTGTGATGCAGTGACATCACTTCCGGTGTGTGAGATGCAGCGACATCACTTCCGGTGTGTGTGATGCAGCGGCATCACTTCCGGTGTGTGATGATGCAGTGACATCACTTCCGGTGTGTGTGATGCAGTGACATCACTTCCGGTGTGTGATGATGCAGTGACATCACTTCCGGTGTGTGAGATGCAGCGACATCACTTCCGGTGTGTGTGATGCAGCGGCATCACTTCCGGTGTGTGATGATGCAGTGACATCACTTCCGGTGTGTGTGATGCAGTGACATCACTTCCGGTGTGTGAGATGCAGCGACATCACTTCCGGTGTGTGATGCAGTGACCCACCTCTCCTCGTTTCTTGTGCAGCTCCGTCAGCTCCTCCTGGTGTTTGATTCTCATCTGAGACATCTCCTGCTGCAGGACGTCACTACGACCGTCTGTCCCCGAGCTGAGGGTGAGACGGGGACACGTAACAAGGGGGACACGTAACAAAGGGGGACACATAAAGGAGCCAGGAAGTTGAGGACTCACCTGGCCTCATGTCCTCTCTGGACGTCATACTTGTCCGTCTGGTATCTTTCTGACAGAACAGTCTGCAGGTCTGACTTCTCCAGAAGACGGTTATCTGAACACAAAGACGGTTCATTCAACTGTCTGTCCCCACTGAGACAGACTGTGTGTCTGTTTGAGACAGTGTGTGAGAGGGGGAGGGAGACAGTGAGGGAGTAAGACAGGAGGTGCGACTCACACTGGAGGACAATCTCCTCAAAGGCTTGTCTCTGAACTCGGTCTCTGACCTTCAGCTGCTCTGAGATGTGTCTCTTCCACGAACACTCACACCTCCGCTCAGCCATGACACCTGAGAGAGAAAGAGACAGACAGACAGACAGACAGACAGAGAGACAAACAGACAGAATTGTATTAGTCTGTTTTGTTCTGCTAATCAACACAATGTAAACGATAAATAATCTAAAATATATCCGTAATGTAGTAAAACATGTAAACTAATGTCAGAATATGTCTCCATGTCGTCAGGTAGCTGGATACAGAAAACAAAGTTAATCTGTAAACGTTCAACTCTTAAACACACAGTGGCACATTAATTAACGAGCAGGTTATATCGATAAGTATCACATAGCTGCTGATAGCTTCTCTCTGTTAGCATGTGTTGCTAAAGGGAACCAACACGGCGAGGCTAACATGCTAACAGGCGTACATGCTAAAGGGAACCAACACGGCGAGGCGAACATGCTAAAGGCGCGATCTTCTCTACGATAACATTAAATCAGCTGGAGGATAAACATGTCGCGTATCTTTGACGCGCTCTCAGTGCGGTGTTTGTCCCCGTGACTCGACATGTTAGCATACTACGTTAGCCACTAGCTGCAGACCGTCGCAGCGCGTTAAACTTACAGCATCTAATTAGCTGTGGCTCCGTTCTTCTTCTCCGGTAACCTCGTTAACCGTCCGTGGGTTCGTCTCACGGTGCTCTGTGATACACGGTCCGGGTACTCTTCTTCTTCTTCTTCTTCTTCTTCTTCTTAACCGACATCATCAGCCGCCTCCCTCCAACTCTGCGACATTTTGGCTCCGACACACACTTCCGGGATTGTCACACGAATATGACGTCATGTTTAAATCTCTCGTTCTCACGTTCAGCATTAACATATCTAACAAACCTTGAGACTCAACTATTTACGGATGAGGATCAAGCCATCACCTTGGTTTAGGGTCTCAATACTCTTAAAGGGTACCTAATGACCTTTACTAAAGATAAATTAATAAAGTTTTCTAATCTAATCAGTGGCACCACACAGTCCTAGGCACATGTGGGATAAGATGCTCTTTCTGCTGTGTGCGTTCTCACAACACTACGTCCTATGTCCTTTCCTCACCACTTCTCCTTCATGTATTTACACTCCATGTATTATACATATTTCCCTGTAAAGGACCTCTGAGAATGTGTAGTGTATTTAAATAGATTGTTCCTCTTTTATGTCTTTCATTTTGGACGTTTTGTCACTGCAGTCGATGCATTTCCTGTTGCGCTTTTATTTTGAAGGTATAAACCGGAAGTAGGTAAAAAGCCGTTAGAAAGCCGTTAGAAAAGTCGCTAAAGGGACGGAAAAAGTGATTCAACAAGGAAGATGGATACGGTTTTATTATTTTAGCACCTGGCCGATATAGGCTAGTGATGGCGAGATGAAGCTTCATGAAGCATTGAAGCTTTCCATCCAATTGGTTCACTCATGGGTCAAAGCTTCATGGCGCTTCATTTGCTCTACTGCGCCATCAAGTGGACAATAAATGTAAAACAGGCAGCGTGATTAAAATGACACCATGGCTTTGGTGTGTGAAGCATTGAATTGAATAAATGAATGAATGATGTTTGTGATGCCAATACATAACTTATGAACTTATTAAAATGGTGTCTGTCTTTATGATACAATGGTGGGGTCAAAAGGGAAAGTGGAAACAAATTGGGAAGAGGGTTGTGATGTGAGAAGTAAAAAAAGAAAAAGTTAAAGAAACTTGACAACATGTTACAGTCAAGAATCGAACCGGGGACCTAGCGGTTACCGGACTACCCTCTCTATCCCACGGCCAAACATAACTGTTTTTTTGGTTTGTGAAAATGAAACACGTAAAACATTGTATTCATTTTTATTTAATTATAACAACTTTTCCACAGTGCTGGGCTTCAGGCAGTTTCTCTTTTTTTTAGATTATTTCGCCTGCTTTAAAAAACACCCTTTCACAGGCACAGATGAAGCTGGGGTACAGAGAATAGTTTGCAAAAAAATTCGCAATAAAGTCCGAAGTACACAAAGTGTGAGGGGGGATCCATTGCGTTTCGCTTCCCCTTATAATTCGAATCGCACGCCAAACCCGTGAACCGTTTCCTGAATCAGTCACGTGGTATGGCCGGCTTGCGAGGCTTCGAACGTCACCACATACGTCATCAACACAAGCCTCGATACGCGCTTCACAAAAATCGTCCTGGATTACTCGACACAAGCTTCGAAGCCTCTACACGAAAGGTCACATCACAAGTTCTTACGGTGTGTTCAAGGTGTGATTCATTAAAGACTTATGGACCATCAGTTCAAGACTACAGACCATTATTCAGCCGGGATGCTACATTCCCCATTATCTTATTTTCTCATTGCACAGCTACTGTGTTCCACAGTTGATCTGCTTCCAGTGCAGCTTGTTTTAAGTAGAGCTTTTATCCAATCAGATCTCACCTCTGTGTCTCTAGGTAAGGAGAGAGGCCAGAGGCCTGCAGACTCACAAGTGCATCCATGTGCACTTTAAGTGAATGGGGACGATATTGTTGATTGTCATAGTGTTCAACCAATCAGATCTTTAGTTTGACATGTTGGGCGTATTCTTTTACGTGTCAGTAGCATTGAGGTAGTCTCCTAAGTACGTCTGCATTAACATGCGCCGTGATTGGTCAGTGGGCCAGCATGACTTTTGTCAAACAGAAAGCTAGCTAGCAGATGTTAGTGTTTAGTAAGAGTTCATGTTGAAACATATGTAAGAGAAGTTATGACATTTTTAGTGTTTTGCTTGCTGTAGATTCTTTTTTTTTTACCTAGCTGTGTTTTTAACACTCAATGGCTGAATAAGGAGGAGAAACGCATTTCTCAAGAAGGACATTTCCAGAAAAGCTGGACATCGTATCAAAGAGTCGGTCAACCCCACAGCTAGCAGCCCTGACCCAACATGGAAAAGGATTCATTGGTACGAACGGTATTTCTGGCTGACAGCGTTGGAGAAGCGTTGCACATTTTATGGCTAAGAATGCGTTTCATTTGCAACTGAGCTCTTGGTGTTTGGAGCTGTTTGGAGCTACGCTACGCTAACCAAAGCTGCTACACGACAGGACACCACAAGCTACGAGCTTTTGAAAACCTTTGGAGAGACCCGAGTGGATCTACAACTCAACGAACGCGTTCGCAGGAGGACTCTGGCTGGAACTGACCCGCACCGATGTTCTGAACAACCGCGTCATTAAACTGTTCACAAAGAAAGGAGGATGGACTTTGTCTTTCAGTGAACAGCAGCTGTGGTAAGTGAACTGCTTTTGTTTTTACATCGGCAGTAGCGTTACTACTGAGTTCAGTTGTCTATCGTCTCGTTCGTATGAATAGTATGAATAATATGAATAGTATGAATAATATGAATAATATAAATAATATGAATAATATGAATAGTATGAATAATATGAATGGTATGAATAATATGAATGGTATGAATAGTATGAATGGTATGAATAGTATGAATGGTATGAATAATATGAATAGTATGAATAATATGAATAATATAAATAATATGAATAGTATGAGTAATATGAATAGTATGAATAATATGAATATTATGAATAGTATGAATAGTATGAATACTATAAATAGTATGAATAATATGAATAATATAAATAATATGAATAATATGAATAATATGAATGGTATGAATGGTATGAATAGTATGAATGGTATGAATAATATGAATAGTATGAATAATATGAATAATATAAATAATATGAATAGTATGAGTAATATGAATAGTATGAATAATATGAATAATATGAATAGTATGAATAATATAAATAATATGAATAGTATGAGTAATATGAATAGTATGAATGGTATGAATAGTATGAATAGTATGAATGGTATGAATAATATGAATAATATGAATAGTATGAATAATATGAATAATATAAATAATATGAATAGTATGAATAATATGAATAATATAAATAATATGAATGGTATGAATGGTATGAATAATATGAATAGTATGAATAGTATGAATGGCTCGTGCTCTAGCGCTGCAGTGCTGCTGGGTTGATTTGTTGCTTTGTTGTCATAAATATATGTGACTGGTTCTTGTGAGTTTGTTCTTGTCATTGTGTTTATTACATTGATATTTACGATATGCATTGTCCGTTAATTATGAAGCATCCTGTCATGCGCGGGGTTGTTGTACAGCAGTGGCGGGTCTAGCTTAGCCTCCCTGAAGACGCGTGCGGTGCCGCAGCTGTTTTTTGTTATTGTTCCGGGTTCAGAGGTCACAGCACGTTGTCCGTTACGTGAGCTCAGTCCACCGAACACATATTTCCCACAATTTAAGCTTCTGCATTTTCCAAACGCACTAGTATTATTCAAACGTATTGTTCGGTTCGTAAGCCTCGTACCGAACGGTTTAATATGAATACGTGTAGTTACACCATAGAAACACAGAACCGTAGCTGTGGCTCATCATGAGCTTATTAGGAGATGGCTCAAGTGTAGCAGGACAGCACTGAAGGCCCAGGTATGACATGCACGGCCCGCCACTGCATTCTTCTTACTGTGGACTTTAGGTTTGACGCAACCAAAGCAACGAAGATTAAAAAACGTTGCGCCTTTGTACAATTTATCTAAAGTGTACACTTCAGCGTAGCCTACATTTACACATGTATGGATAATATTGACAGCCTATTAGTGCGTTCCTTTAGCTGGTAGATGGAGGTCTACGGTACCACCGCCTCGTTTCTATTCATCTAGTGGCCACTCACGGTACTGCACGCTCTGAGGCCTCAAACTGCAAACAAGCTCAAATATGACTCTGAATGCTTGAAGTGTTATATTTGTAAAACTTTCCTCAAGTTGAGAAGAACTGACGTCATCACAACTTAAAAAGTCTAACTGGACGGCGAGGTGAAGTGAGCCGCACACCCACCAACTCAAACATGATCTGTGAGGTACATATTAGCACATACAGCCTATTTATATGCTAACTGTATGATCAATCAATGTTTCTCTGTGTTGAAAGATTAACTTGTTTCTGTGGATGTAAACAAACATTAAACACGTAAACAAGGTGTTAAAGTTTTATTGAGGCGGTTGAGTACAGTGACCTCAGATCTTCAGTTCAAACACATCAAACTCATTATTACATCCTATTGAATCATCTGAATGTTTATGCTATAACTATTATTATTATAAAACATGATGCTGCTGATTTACGGATAAAATTAGTCAGTTGATATCAAAACAATGTATTTCTCCAAAGAAAAATGAACAATAAAATGATTTACTACTGACTTAACTAATAAGGATAATTAATTATCCTAATCATCATTACATATTTCTTTAAATTGATTTTAATAGATGTGTGCATTTACTTTTGATATGAAACTAATATTTGCATGCAACAGGACACCTGATACATAAATTCATAATAATAAAAACAGCTGTTTAACCAGTAACTAAATCCATCAGGTAACATAAATAAGTGAGGAGTAAGTGAGCAGCTGACGAGGCTCTAATGAAAGACGCCATCATGTTGCATCATGGGAAAAGCAGGCTCCAGTGAATATCATTGCTGCGTCCTCTAATGATTAGTTTTTAATTTACACTCATGGTGTTAACATTCAACCTAATAAAAAACACACTTTTGACTACATATTTAATTGTTAAACCCCTGAAATATAAGTCACCAGAATCAAAGTGACGCCTTCACATTGCTGATTTTGTCAAAGTATACACAAATCATTTACGATTATTAAAAGAATAGACTTTATAGAAACACTACAAATAATTGGAGGATTTACTTAAGAAATTACTTCAAATGTTTAAAGTTTAATGTCATTTAAATCATTTAATTCTGTTTCCTAACTTATCATTGAATCAATGTTCACACTACAGAAGTAAAGTTTAAAAACGAGAAACCAACAGTTGTGTTTAGAATCTGAAGGTATAATTAAAATAATCCAAATTATAGCAGGTTTAAGATCAAACCAGAACCCTCTGTGGGCCCGGACCCTCTGTGGGCCCAGGACCCTCTGTGGGCCCCGGAACCTCTGTGGGCCCCGGAACCTCTTCTCAGGCCTCGTCCAGTTTGGGGCTCGTCTGGGATGGCCAGAGACTCCAGAGAGGACTCATCTGGATCTTGAAGCAGCTCCTCCTTATCACTGCAGAGAGAGACAAATATCATCAATCAATCAATCATATCATCCATCAATCAATCATATCATCCATCAATCATATCATCCATCAATCAATCATATCATATATCATATCATCCATCAATCAATCATATCATCCATCAATCAATCATATCATCCATCAATCATATTATATCATCCATCAATCAATCATATCATCCATCAATCATATCATCCATCAATCATTCATATCATCCATCAATCATATCATCCATCAATCAATCATATCATCCATCAATCAATCATATCATCCATCCATCAATCATATCCATCAATCAATCATATCATCCATCAATCAATCAATCAATCATATCATCCATCAATCAATCACATCATATCATCCATCAATCATATCATCCATCCATCCATCAATCATATCATCAATCAAATCATATCATCAATCAATCATATCATCCATCAATCAATCATATCATCCATCAATCAATCATATCATCCATCAATCAATCATATCATCCATCAATCAATCATATCATCCATCAATCAATCATATATCATCCATCAATCAATCATATCATCCATCAATCAATCATATATCATCCATCAATCAATCAATAATATCATCCATCAATCAATCACATCATATCATATCATTAATCATCCATCCATCAATCTGTCAATCAAATCATCAATCAATCAATCATATCATCAATCAATCACATCATCCATCAATCACATCATATCATCCATCAATCATATCATCCATCAATCAATCATATCATCCATCAATCAATCAAATCATCCATCAATCATATAATCCATCAATCAATCATATCATCCATCAATCATATCATCCATCAATCATATCATATCATCCATCAATCTGTCAATCAAATCATCAATCAATCATATCATCCATCAATCATATCATCCATCAATCAAATCATCCATCAATCAAATCATCCATCAATCAAATCATCCATCAATCATATCATACATCAATCATATCATCCATCAATCATATCATCCATCAATCATATCATCCATCAATCATATCATCCATCAATCAAATCATCCATCAATCATATCATCCATCAATCATATCATCCATCAATCAAATCATCCATCAATCATATCATCCATCAATCAAATCATCCATCAATCAAATCATCCATCAATCATATCATCCATCAATCAAATCATCCATCAATCATATCATCCATCAATCATATCATCCATCAATCAAATCATCCATCAATCAAATCATCCATCAATCAAATCATCAATCAATCAAATCATCCATCAATCAAATCATCCATCAATCAAATCATCCATCAATCAAATCATCCATCAATCAAATCATCCATCAATCAAATCATCCATCAATCAAATCATCCATCAATCAAATCATCCATCAATCATATCATCCATCAATCATATCATCCATCAATCAAATTAATCAATCACATCATCCATCAATCAAATCATCCATCAATCAAATCATCCATCAATCAGTCAAATCATCAATCAATCAAATCATCCATCAATCAAATCATCCATCAATCAAATCATCAATCAATCAAATCATCAATCAATCAAATCATCCATCAATCAAATCATCCATCAATCAAATCATCCATCAATCAAATCATCCATCAATCAAATCATCCATCAATCAAATCATCAATCAGTCAATCATATCATCCATCAATCAGTCAAATCATCAATCAATCATATCAGTCAGTCAATCATATCATCCATCCATTTTCCTCTTATGTTAATAAACATGTTAATTAAGGGTTTAATCTGGACAGCATAGAAGTAATTAAAATTGGGTAGAGCCATTCCTCCTTCCTCTTTTGGGAGTTGTAGAGTATTAAATTTAATCCTTGGTTTTTTCCCTTGCCAAATAAATCTTGAAAGGATTTTATCCAATTCAGAGAATTGTTTTGGGGGAATTTCTACAGGAAGTGCTTGAAATAAGAACAGATAACGTGGGAGAATATTCAATTTTACAGAGTCAATTCTATGGCTTCGTCCGAGGAAAGAAATAGAGTTCCATCGATATGTATATCATCTTTCATTTTTGTTAAGAGGGGGAAATGTTGAAATGTTTAAATGTTACCTGATCAAATGTTTAAATGTTGTAAATGTTTAAATGTTACCTGATGAAATGTTTAAATGTTACCTGATCAAATGTTTAAATGTTACCTGATCAAATGTCTAAATGTTTAAATGTTACCTGATCAAATGTTTAAATGTTTAAATGTTACCTGATCAAATGTTTAAATGTTACCTGATCAAATGTTTAAATGTTACCTGATCAAATGTTTAAATGTTTAAATGTTTAAATGTTACCTGATCAAATGTTTAAATGTTTAAATGTTTAAATGTTTAAATGTTACCTGATCAAATGTTTAAAATGTTGTAAATGTTTAAATGTTATAAATGTTTAAATGTTACCTGATCAAATGTTTAAATGTTATAAATGTTTAAATGTTACCTGATTAAATGTTATAAATGTTTAAATGTTACCTGATTAAATGTTTAAATGTTTAAATGTTATAAATGTTTAAATGTTACCTGATTAAATGTTTAAATGTTACCTGATCAAATGTTTAAATGTCTAAATGTTATAAATGTTTAAATGTTACCTGATTAAATGTTATAAATGTTTAAATGTTACCTGATTAAATGTTTAAATGTTTAAATGTTATAAATGTTTAAATGTTACCTGATTAAATGTTTAAATGTTTAAATGTTACCTGATCAAATGTTTAAATGTTATAAATGTTTAAATGTTACCTGATTAAATGTTATAAATGTTTAAATGTTACCTGATTAAATGTTTAAATGTTTAAATGTTATAAATGTTTAAATGTTACCTGATTAAATGTTATAAATGTTTAAATGTTACCTGATCAAATGTTTAAATGTTACCTGATCAAATGTTTAAATGTTTAAATGTTACCTGATCAAATGTTTAAATGTTTAAATGTTTAAATGTTTAAATGTTACCTGATCAAATGTTTAAAATGTTGTAAATGTTTAAATGTTATAAATGTTTAAATGTTACCTGATCAAATGTTTAAATGTTATAAATGTTTAAATGTTACCTGATTAAATGTTATAAATGTTTAAATGTTACCTGATTAAATGTTTAAATGTTTAAATGTTATAAATGTTTAAATGTTACCTGATTAAATGTTTAAATGTTACCTGATCAAATGTTTAAATGTCTAAATGTTATAAATGTTTAAATGTTACCTGATTAAATGTTATAAATGTTTAAATGTTACCTGATTAAATGTTTAAATGTTTAAATGTTATAAATGTTTAAATGTTACCTGATTAAATGTTTAAATGTTTAAATGTTACCTGATCAAATGTTTAAATGTCTAAATGTTATAAATGTTTAAATGTTACCTGATTAAATGTTATAAATGTTTAAATGTTACCTGATTAAATGTTTAAATGTTTAAATGTTATAAATGTTTAAATGTTACCTGATTAAATGTTATAAATGTTTAAATGTTACCTGATTAAATGTTATAAATGTTTAAATGTTACCTGATTAAATGTTTAAATGTTATAAATGTTTAAATGTTACCTGATTAAATGTTATAAATGTTTAAATGTTACCTGATCAAATGTTTAAATGTCTAAATGTTATAAATGTTTAAATGTTACCTGATTAAATGTTATAAATGTTTAAATGTTACCTGATTAAATGTTGTAAATGTTTAAATGTTACCTGATTAAATGTTTAAATGTTTAAATGTTACCTGATTAAATGTTTAAATGTTTAAATGTTACCTGATTAAATGTTTAAATGTTTAAATGTTACCTGATTAAATGTTTAAATGTTTAAATGTTACCTGATCAAATGTTTAAATGTTTAAATGTCTAAATGTTATAAATGTTTAAATGTTACCTGATTAAATGTTTAAATGTTACCTGATTAAATGTTTAAATGTTACCTGATTAAATGTTTAAATGTTTAAATGTTACCTGATCAAATGTTTAAATGTTTAAATGTCTAAATGTTATAAATGTTATAAATGTTTAAATGTTACCTGATTAAATGTTTAAATGTTTAAATGTTACCTGATTAAATGTTTAAATGTTATAAATGTTTAAATGTTACCTGATTAAATGTTTAAATGTTACCTGATTAAATGTTTAAATGTTTAAATGTTACCTGATTAAATGTTTAAATGTTACCTGATT
>JAFEUB010000185.1:195000-202500 GCA_024529925.1 Ophthalmolycus amberensis
CTGCCTTCAACACCATCATCCCCCATAAACTGGTGCATAAACTCAAAACCCTTGGACTTTCTACATCACTCTGTTCATGGATTCTGGACTTTCTCTCAAAACAGACCACAGAATGTCAGGATAGGCAACCTGACATCAACAACCACCATCCTGAACACTGGTGCACCGCAGGGCTGTGTGCTCAGCCCGGCCCTCTTCACCCTCTTCACCCAGGACTGCTCCGCCACATATTCCTCCAACACAATAGTGAAGTTTGCTGACGACACCACTGTGGTGGGACTCATCTCCAACAACGACGAGACGCACTACAGACAGGAGGTCCAACATCTGGCTGAGTGGTGCTCGGACAACAACCTGGTCCTGAACACCACCGAGACCAAAGACGTCATCGTGGACTTCAGGAGATCCAGGAAGACCACACCCTCTCCTCTCTACATAAGTGGGGAGGAGGTGGAGAGGGTGGACAGCATCAAATTCCTGGGGCTCCACATCACTAAAGACCTCACTTGGTCCCTGAACACATCACACCTGGTGAAGAAAGCCCAGCAGAGGCTCTTCTTCCTGAGGAAGCTCAAACAAGCTGCCTGCCCCCTGCACTTCTGGTTAACTTCTACAGAAGTGTGATCGAAAGCATCCTGTGTCAGTGCTTTACTGTGTGGTATGCCAGCTGCACAGCAGAGAACCGGAGGGACCTGGCCCAGGTGTTAGAACAGCAGAGAGGATTGTGGGAGTTACCCTGCCTGACCTGGAAGCTGTGTATGCTGGCCGCCTCCAGAAGAAGGCCAGAAACATCTGCACAGACACCACTCACCCGGGTCACTCTCTGTTTGTTCCACTGCCATCAGGAAGGAGATACAGGACCATCAAAACCCAGACTAACAGGCTGAAGAACAGCTTCTCCCCCATAGCGCTTTCCTCCATCACCACCCCCCCCCCCCCCACCCCACCCAGCTCACACCGGACAGTGCTGCGGTGAAACACAAATAGACAATAACACGACACTTTAACAAAGCACCTTTTTCACTTTGAAGCCATTGATGCCTGTTTTATTTATATATATATATATATATATATATATATATATATATGTCATCACGTCTTGATGTCAACAATGTCTTGTTTTAAATCGTCTTGTCTTTATGTTTTTATACACTTTTTAACTGTTGCTGCTGTACTGACTGATGAGACGCCAACTCAATTTCGTTGTATGTTTTTGCAATGACAATAAACATCCTTAATGACCCGTACAGGTACAGGCAGGTGTGTAGCTCACCTGTACATGCTACCGTGCAGCTTTCCTCGCTGACGTAGTTGTTCTTGTTTCCTCTGCAGCCTCCGTAGATAAATGTTTCACAGCCACCTTTGTCACTGTTGTAATACCAGCGCTGAAACGCTGCTCTGCAAGGACCCACCTTAGGCTCCGCCTCACAGTGCTCTGATAGGACAAAACCACGCCAACATGTTACTTTTGTCTTTATTTTTTCTGTTTATCTTTCACTGACACATCTGTTTCCATAAAGTTATGTTCATCAAACTATGATGAAGGTGAGTCTCCTTAACAGGAAATGTATTAATTTATTTTGAAAATAAAAAGAATAATAAATGAATGTTTTATAGCGCTTTATAAGAACTCAAAGTCACTTCACACTAAGGATGAAACAAAAACCAACATGACTCAGAGACAAGGATGAATGGGGAGGAGCTAAGAGAAAGCAGAGCTGTTGGTTTGGTTTAGAAATGTCTTTGAATCCTGTTTTATGTTCATTAGAAGACAAATGTACAGACAAGACAAACTGGATCTGCCTTCACTGATGATACGTTCATGTGGAGTCATTTAGTCAAAGAGCTGCTGCTGTAATAAACTGATGGAAACTCAATGATGAACAAAAAATAATGATGTGAGAAAATAGTTGAAACACACCCGCGAAGTCAGCAATTTCTGTAGGAGAAAAGAAGTAGTTACTGAGTCATGCACAACACATAAAACACACACACGTTACCTTTGTCCAGAACAGGGGTCAACTCTGTGGCAGCAGGTTCAGCATCCTGAGACACGTCTGGACAGACAGAATCATAGGACATATTCATCAGAGGAGTGAACCCGAATACAATCAGTACTACAGTTATTACTACCAGTACTACGGTAATACTACCAGTACATCAGTTATTACTACCAGTACTACAGTAATACTACCAGTACATCAGTTATTACTACCTGCACTACAGTTATTACTACCAGTACCAGTAGTAATACCAACTACCAGTTGGGCGACTGTGGCTAAGTGGATAGCCGGGCCGTCTTTCAATCAGAGGGTCGGTGGTTTGATCCCCGGCTCTGCTAGACGCATGTCGATGTGTCCTTGAGCAAGACACTTAACCCCAAAACTGCTCCCGTAGCTGAGCCTACGGTGTAGAAATGTGATAGAATCTGAATTGTAAGTCGCTTTGGATAAAAGCGTCTACGCGAAATGACTGTAATGTAATGTAATGTACCAGTACTACGGTAATACTACCAGTACATCAGTTATTACTAACAGCACTACGGTAAATACTACCAGTACTACAGTTGTTACGACCAAATGTACAGTTATTAATATCAGGACATCATTATTACTCCAAGTACTACATTTAACACTCCTACAGTTATTACTATGAGTACTACAGTTATTAAGGTACTCTGTGCGTACTTGAATTGAGGCTGAGAGCCAGTCGAGGCCGTTTGACATGAAGTGAAGCTCAGCTCAGTCTTTCTAAATGAACCAACATGAACTCAATAAGACCAGGGAGTGGTACTGGTTTAAGGGAGTGGTACTGGTTTATGGTGGTCACTCCCAGTTGGTTTCAAATTCCTTCAAACTTCTATTGTGCCAGACACTGGTAGTGGTACCAGATAGTGGTAGTGGATCCAGACGCTGGTAGTGGGACCAGATAGTGGTAGTGGTACCAGATAGTGGTAGTGGTACCAGATAGTGGTAGTGGAACCAGATAGTGGTAGTAGTACCATAGTAGTAGTGGTACCAGATACTGGTAGTGGAACCAGACACTGGTAGTGGAACCAGACACTGGTACCAGACACTGGTACCAGACACTGGTACCAGACACTGGTACCAGATACTGGTACCAGACACTGGTACCAGACTACTGGTACCAGACACTGGTACCAGATACTGGTACCAGACTACTGGTACCAGATACTGGTACCAGACACTGGTACCAGATACTGGTACCAGATACTGGTACCAGATACTGGTACCAGACACTGGTACCAGATACTGGTACCAGACTACTGGTAGTGGTACCAGATACTGGTAGTGGTACCAGATACTGGTAGTAGTACCAGACAGTGGTAGTAGTAGTGGTACCAGACAGTGGTAGTAGTAGTGGTACCAGACAGTGGTAGTGGTACCAGACAGTGGTAGTGGTACCAGACAGTGGTAGTGGTACCAGACAGTGGTAGTGGTACCAGATACTGGTAGTGGTACCAGATACTGGTAGTGGTACCAGACACTGGTAGTAGTACCAGATAGTGGTAGTGGAACCAGACACTGGTAGTAGTACCATATAGTAGTAGTGGTACCAGACAGTGGTAGTGGTACCAGATACTGGTAGTGGTACCAGACACTGGTAGTAGTACCAGATAGTGGTAGTGGTACCAGACACTGGTAGTGGAACCAGATAGTGGTAGTGGAACCAGACACTGGTAGTAGTACCATATAGTAGTAGTGGTACCAGACAGTGGTAGTGGTACCATATACTGGTAGTGGTACCAGATACTGGTAGTGGTACCAGATACTGGTAGTGCAACCAGATAGTGGTACCAGACAATGGTAGTGGTGGTACCAGACAATGGTAGTGGTGGTACCAGATAGTGGTAGTGGTGGTACCAGACACTGGTAGTGGTGGTACCATATAGTGGTAGTGGTACCAGACACTGGTAGTGGTGGTACCATATAGTGGTAGTGGTACCAGACACTGGTAGTGGAACCAGATAGTGGTAGTGGAACCAGACACTGGTAGTAGTACCATATAGTAGTCGTGGTACCAGACAGTGGTAGTGGTACCATATACTGGTAGTGCAACCAGATAGTGGTACCAGACACTGGTAGTGGTACCAGACAGTGGTAGTGGTGGTACCAGATAGTGGTATTGGCGGTACCAGACACTGGTAGTGGTACCAGACACTGGTAGTGGTACCAGACACTGGTAGTGGTACCAGATAGTGGTAGTGGTACCAGATACTGGTAGTGGTACCAGACACTGGTAGTAGTACCAGATAGTGGTAGTGGAACCAGACACTGGTAGTAGTACCATATAGTAGTAGTGGTACCAGACAGTGGTAGTGGTACCAGATACTGGTAGTGGTACCAGACACTGGTAGTAGTACCAGATAGTGGTAGTGGTACCAGACACTGGTAGTGGAACCAGATAGTGGTAGTGGAACCAGACACTGGTAGTAGTACCATATAGTAGTAGTGGTACCAGACAGTGGTAGTGGTACCATATACTGGTAGTGGTACCAGATACTGGTAGTGGTACCAGATACTGGTAGTGCAACCAGATAGTGGTACCAGACAATGGTAGTGGTGGTACCAGACAATGGTAGTGGTGGTACCAGATAGTGGTAGTGGTGGTACCAGACACTGGTAGTGGTGGTACCATATAGTGGTAGTGGTACCAGACACTGGTAGTGGTGGTACCATATAGTGGTAGTGGTACCAGACACTGGTAGTGGAACCAGATAGTGGTAGTGGAACCAGACACTGGTAGTAGTACCATATAGTAGTCGTGGTACCAGACAGTGGTAGTGGTACCATATACTGGTAGTGCAACCAGATAGTGGTACCAGACACTGGTAGTGGTACCAGACAGTGGTAGTGGTGGTACCAGATAGTGGTATTGGCGGTACCAGACACTGGTAGTGGTACCAGACACTGGTAGTGGTACCAGACACTGGTAGTGGTACCAGATAGTGGTAGTGGTACCAGACACTGGTAGTACCAGATAGTGGTAGTGGTACCAGACACTGGTAGTAGTGGTACCAGATAGTGGTAGTGGAACCAGACACTGGTAGTAGTGGTACCATATAGTGGTAGTAGTGGTACCAGACACTGCTACTGGTACCATATAGTGGTAGTAGTGGTACCAGACACTGCTACTGGTACCAGGTAGTGGTAGTGGAACCAGACACTGGTAGTAGTGGTACCATATAGTGGTAGTAGTGGTACCAGACACTGCTAGTGGTACCAGATAGTGGTAGTGGAACCCGACAGTGGTAGTGGTACCAGACACTGGTAGTGGGACCAGACACTGGTAGTAGTGGTACCAGATAGTGGTAGTGGAACCAGACACTGGTAGTAGTGGTACCATATAGTGGTAGTAGTGGTACCAGACACTGCTAGTGGTACCAGATAGTGGTAGTGGAACCAGACACTGGTAGTGATACCAGACACTGGTAGTGGTACCAGATAGTGGTAGTGGTGGTACCAGACACTGGTAGTGGTGGTACCGGACAGTGGTAGTGGTAACAGACACTGGTAGTGGTACCAGATAGTGGTAGTGGAACCAGATAGTGGTAGTGGAACCAGACACTGGTAGTGGTACCAGATAGTGGTAGTGGAACCAGACACTGGTAGTAGTGGTACCAGAAACTGGTAGTGGTACCAGACACTGGTAGTAGTGGTACCAGATAGTGGTAGTGGTGGTACCAGATAGTGGTAGTGGTGGTACCAGACACTGGTAGTGGTGGTACCAGACAGTGGTAGTGGTAACAGACACTGGTAGTGGTACCAGATAGTGGTAGTGGTACCAGATAGTGGTAGTGGAACCAGACACTGGTAGTGGTACCAGATAGTGGTAGTGGAACCAGACACTGGTAGTAGTGGTACCAGAAACTGGTAGTGGTACCAGACACTGGTAGTAGTGGTACCAGATAGTAGTAGTGGAACCAGACACTGGTAGTAATGGTACCAGATAGTGGTAGTGGTGGTACCAGATAGTGGTAGTGGAACCAGACACTGGTAGTAATGGTACCAGACACTGGTAGTAATGGTACCAGACACTGGTAGTAATGGTACCAGACACTGGTAGTAATGGTACCAAACACTGGTAGTAATGGTAACAGACACTGGTAGTGGTACCAGATAGTGGTAGTGGAACCAGACACTGGTAGTGGTACCAGATAGTGGTAGTGGAACCAGACAGTGGTAGTAGTGGTACCAGATAGTAGTAGTGGAACCAGACACTGGTAGTAATTGTACCAGATAGTGGTAGTGGTGGTACCAGATAGTGGTAGTGGAACCAGACACTGGTAGTAATGGTACCAGACACTGGTAGTAATGGTACCAGACACTGGTAGTAATGGTACCAGACACTGGTAGTAGTGGTACCAGACACTGGTAGTAGTGGTACCAGATAGTGGTACCAGACACTGGTAGTAGTGGGACCAGATATTGGTAGTCGTGGTAACAGATACTGGTAGTCGTGGTACCAAATACTGATAGTAGAACCAGAGACTGGTAGTGGAACCAGTATAATATTTGGACTTTAGGAATAATATTGAAATGAATTTCGGACCAACTGAAGTAGTTAAACACAGAGGGCTCATCAACACTGATCCTGGACCAGTTTGATCCATTTTCATCATAAAGGTGACTCTTTAAAAAAACTAAAATGAAATATTAAAACTTAAACGTTTAAACTTCCTGATCCTAACTATTAAATATTCATGTTGTTGCCATAAAACCACTGGTTTATAACTGGGTTTAATGAACATATACATCCATAGATACATAAGAGATTATTTTATCTTTATATGATATATTTAAAATTTTCTGTCATGTTTTATCCTGACATTCAAAATAAAGCTACAATCAATGACCCTACAATGTCTAAATGTTGGAGTTGAAGAGGAACCACTGAGGTGGAGCGACCGGTCGGACCTGAAAACACTGAACAGAGAACAGAACATTCCTCAGTGATGACTCACTGTCACCTGACAGGTGAGTTTCATGATGTCACAGGAGGAAAATAACTAATATATAGATTCATGGAGTTATTTATTTAAGTTTAATCGAGGTCATGAAAACCAGTGGAAGTTAATATGAACTTTAACTATGATATAAATTTAATAAACTAGAGTTTATTCTGTGATCCGTCTCCACTCTGGTGTTAAACTCCAGTCTGTCAGTCCGATCGGCTGCAGCGTCCAATCACATGACTGATGAACAATGTGTCGGCCGTTAAAACACTTCCTGGAAGTCTGTTCTCGTGGGTCCTCGCTCATGACTCCTCAGAGATCCCTCCTCCCTCCTCCCTCCTCCCTCCTCGATCCTCGATCCTCAGAGCTAAATAAGAGCTTTGGGACGGCCGTCAATATGGCAGAGCAGAACAACTTCCTGTTCAAGCGAGGATCGAGGAAATGACAAATAAGAGACTTGGGATGTACCCCTCTGAACATCTCTCTCCTCTCTGCCTCCTCCTTTGGATGACACAGCTGCTTAT
>JAFEUB010000185.1:205000-220000 GCA_024529925.1 Ophthalmolycus amberensis
TTCTACCAAATAAAATGTGTCTGGAGCCGCAAAAGCTATTCGATATCACAGCTTATATACGTTTTATATATAGTTATATTATATATACAAAAACTATAGTTTGTTGTATTTATGAAATAATAGAACAAGAATAAAGACAATTATTGACATTTTATTGCTATTTTAACTTTCATGAAGAGGAGAAAAAAAATACACTGGCATGTGTAGGCCTACATTGAGGTCACAGAACTAAACATCCTCCCCATAGTTGTGGGAAATAACTTAGAAATAAATATAACATATAGCTGCAGAAGTGAATCAAACACAGAACAAGTCAAGTCTATTTGGGTCCTCTCCCCATGTTTGTGGAAAAAATATTAAATAAAAAGTAGCTTACTTTGAAATAAATATAACATATAGCTGCAGCCTAATATCTTGAAATGAGTGAAGATAAAAAATAGGCAGTTTGTATTTAAGTAAGACTAAAGTCCATTTCAGTGCGATGTCATCCTCTTCTTTCCTCAGACACGTACAGCCATCAACCGTCGCGCCTGAACATAAAAACACAACTACATCAGTTCAGGATCTAAAATAAATATTTTTCTCCAAGATAATAGCCTATTAAATGATAGTGTTCTCACCTGTTTAATGTGACTTTTGTTTCTGAACATCGCTGCAGAGTTTCTCTATGTCAGGGCTGTAAGATGTGACTTTGAGCTTCAAACAGGACTGCAGGCTGTCATCTGTGAGGCGGGAGCGATATTTAGCGCATCTCCAGCTTGATATTTTTCAGCAAATGTCACGGGAGTTCACGGGTAGGACCCAAACGCAAGACCACAGGAGACAGAAGTTGATATGAACAGGCTTTATTTCGAAGGTGCGTGAAGGTGTGGAGCCCGAGGTCCGACACCAGAGTAGGCAGATCGACGGCGTGAGTCCCGTGGCTCGACACCGGAGGCTGGCAGCTCGACGGCGCGTTGTAGGCCGTTGAACACACAGGAGGGCAGAGCGGCGGAGTGTAATCCGTTGAACACCAGGGGCCCAGAGGATCCCACGGGTTGAAGCGGGTGAAGACGGTGTGATGACCCGTGGCTTGACACCGCAGAGTTCGTAGATCGACCAGTAGTCGAGGCAGAAGACAATACGGACTGACACCCCAGGCCTGCCAAACCAGGGCTGATATGCTGCCGGGTAACGAGCCAGATTGTCCGCAGCTGTGCATCCATCAGGGCGGTGGCAGTGGGAGGAGTCTGGAGGCAGGTCTGAGAACACACTTAAGCACATGGCATAACACAACAAACAGGGGAATGACAGACACATGAGGAGAGGAGATCGGGAGGGAAACAGAGGTTAACACAATGGGTCAGACAGGGATCCTGACAGTACCCCCCCCTCAACGGGAGCCTCCAGGCGGTCTGCCAGTCTTGTCCGGGTGCAGGCGATGAAAATCCCGAATTAGAGTGGGGTCGAGGATCCTAGACCGGGGCACCCATGAGTGTTCCTCAGGACCGTATCCCTCCCAGTCCACGAGGTATTGGAAACCCCGACCCCGACGGCGAACATCCAAAAGTCTGTTGACCGTATGCACCGGGCCTCCGTCGATGAGTCGGGCGGGTGGTGGGGGTCTGGCCGGAGGGCACAGGGCAGAGGTGGACACCGGTTTGATCAGTGACACGTGGAACGTCGGGTGAATCCTCATGGATGAGGGGAGTTTCAGACGAACTGCGGAAGGGTTGATAATGGCCTGGACCTCAAAAGGACCGATGAACCGGGGAGACATCTTCCGGGATTCGGTCCGTAATGGGATGTCCTTGGCGGAGAGCCACACCATTTGACCGACCCGGTAATGTGGAGCAGGGATGCGGCGGCGATCCGCCAACCGCTTGTTTTGTTCCGCCGTGCGGAGAAGGGCGGCCCGGGTCTCCCTCCACACCTTCCTACAGCGACGAAGGTGGCGCTGAACTGAGGGAACGGCGACCTCCACCTCCTGGGCGGGGAACAGAGGTGGCTGGTAACCCAGGGAGGCCTCGAATGGAGTGTGACCAGTCGCCGATGATGTATGGGAGTTGTGGGCATACTCCACCCAAGGCAGGTGAGTACTCCAGCTGGAGGGATTCGATGCTGCCACGCAGCGGAGGGAGGCCTCGAGCTCCTGATTCAGTCTCTCTGTCTGCCCGTTGGACTGGGGGTGGAACCCAGAGGACAGACTGATGGTTGCGCCGAGGGCCCGGCCGAAGGCTCTCCAGACCTGGGATATGAACTGCGGGCCTCGGTCTGACACAATGTCCACAGGGATCCCATGCAGACGGAACACCTGGCTGACCATGATGTCAGCCGTCTCCTGAGCTGAGGGAAGCTTGGGCAGAGCGAGGAAGTGAGCCGCCTTGGAGAAGCGGTCAACCACCGTAACGATGACCGTGTTTCCTTGCGAGGGTGGCAGGCCTGTGACGAAGTCCAGGGCGATATGGGACCAGGGACGATGCGGCACTGGGAGGGGTTGCAGTAAGCCGGCGGGAGGTCGGTGTGACGCCTTATTGCGGGCACAGGTTGAGCAAGCGAGGACAAAGGCTCTGGTGTCTGCCTCCAGCGATGTCCACCAAAAAGTTCTCCGAAGCAGATCAATGGTGCGTCTGACGCCAGGGTGACAGGAGAACCGGGAGGTGTGCGCCCACTGGAGCACTTGGGAGCGCGCGGACAGGGGAACAAAGAGGCGGCCGGGAGGCCCGCCTCCGGGGTCTGGCTGGGTCCGGAGAGCGTCCTGCACCACTGATTCGATCTCCCAGGTGAGAGCGGCTGCCACACAGGTTGCAGGGAGGATGGTACCAGGACTGGAGGAGTGACCCTCGGGAGAGAACTGGCGAGAGAGAGCATCAGGCTTGGTATTCTTGTGGCCTGGGCGGTAGGAGATGGTGAAGTCAAAACGGCCAAAGAATAATGACCACCGAGCCTGGCGAGAGTTTAACCGCTTGGCCGTCCGAATGTACTCCAAGTTCCTATGGTCCGTCCAGACCACGAACGGATGAACAGCCCCCTCTAGCCAGTGTCTCCACTCCTCGAGAGCCAGTTTAATTGCCAGCAGTTCCCGGTTTCCAACGTCGTAGTTTCTCTCTGCTGGGTTCAACCGGCGGGAATAGTAGGCGCAAGGGCGAAACTTCGAGTCAGAGTCCGAACGTTGTGACAGGATGGCCCCCACGCCTGTGTCAGAGGCGTCCACTTCAACAACGAACTGTCGGGTGTCGTCGGGCTGGATCAGGATGGGGGCGGAGGAGAACCGTTCCTTGAGGAGTTTGAATGCCTGACCGGCCGCCGGTGTCCAGACAAATATGGTCTTGGAAGAGGTGAGCCCAGTGAGTGGGGCTGCCAGCGTACTGTAGTTCCTGATGAAACGGCGGTAGAAGTTGGCAAACCCCAGAAACTGTTGAAGCTGCTTCCGGGAAGAGGGAGTCGGCCATTCAGTTACAGCCTTGACCTTTTCTGGATCTGTCCTCACTTGACCCTTCTCAATGATGAATCCCAGGAACTGAACTGAGGTCACATGGAACTCGCATTTCTCTGCCTTCACAAACAGCTTGTTCTCCAGTAGACGCTGGAGGACCAACCGAACGTGGCGCTGATGCTCCTGAAGGTCCGCAGAATAGATGAGGATATCATCTATGTACACAAACACAAAACGGTTCAGGAAGTCCCGGAGTACGTCGTTCACCAACGCCTGGAAAACTGCTGGGGCATTGGTTAGTCCAAACGGCATGACCAAGTATTCGAAGTGACCAAGGGGGGTGTTGAACCCCGTCTTCCACTCATCCCCCGCTCGGATCCGCACCAGGTGGTACGCATTGCGAAGGTCCAGTTTGGTGAAGATTGTGGCTCCAGACAGGGGTTCAAACGCAGAATTAATCAGTGGCAGAGGGTACTTGTTCCGGGTGGTGATGCTGTTCAGACCCCGATAGTCGATGCAGGGCCGGAGGCTCTTATCCTTCTTAGAGACAAAGAAGAATCCTGCCCCGAGTGGTGATGAGGACGAGCGGATGATTCCAGCCTTCAACGATTGTGAGATGTACTCCTCCATGGATGCCTTCTCAGGTCTAGACAGGTTATATAACCGACTGGAAGGGAGCGAAGCGCCCGGGTGGAGGTCAATAGCGCAGTCGTAGGGACGGTGAGGTGGTAAGGAGAGGGCCCGAACCTTGCTAAACACCTCCCCGATGTCATGGTAGGCGGTGGGCACGGAGGCGAGATCTGGCAAAGGCTCGTGGTAGCCCTGGGGAGGTCCTCCAGGGGGTAGCGCAGATCTTAGGCAGTTAGCATGACAGTAGGGGCTCCATGTGGCAATCCTCCCCGCCGCCCAGTCAATCCGAGGGTTATGGGTGGTGAGCCAAGGGTGGCCCAGAACTAAGGGGTTTTGCGGAGAAGGAAAAACGTAAAACTGAAGTCTTTCCCTGTGATTACCGGACAGGATGAGCTGCAGCGGCTGGGTCCGGTGAGTGACTCTGGCTAGGAAGCTGCCGTCTAGGGCATTAAACACTAGCGGACACTCTAGTATCTCCAAGGGAATCTGGGCTCTGGCTATAAAGGCAGTGTCCATGAAATTTTGTTCTGCTCCAGAGTCCACCAGAGCCGAGAGAGAGAGACGCAGGCAGCAACAGTCTTGGTAGGGAGTTGAGAGAAGGCTCGTGTCCGCTCACCAGTATCCCAACCATTACTGGCGAGCGCCCCTGTTTGACCGAACTGGACAGGAGGAAATGGAATGTCCCAGGCGGCCACAGTACAGGCACTCACCTGCGCTGATCCGCCTATCTCTCTCCTGTGGCGAAAGGTGGGCACGGCCGAGCTGCATAGGCTCCACCTCCGAGGTGGAAGAGGGGAACGAATCCGAAGCCTGAGGGCCTATCCGCTCGTCCTGATAGGCTGACGCAGGAGCACGAGGACGGAAGCTGGAAGAGGATGACGTCACGGGCGATGCCCCTTGGGACCTGTAGTTCCTCTCACGTCGTCTCTGCCGCATCCGATTATCCAACCCGATCGAGAGTTTAATCAGCTCCTCCAACGAGCCGGCCTTATTACAGGTTGCCATTTCATCCTTCACGGCTTCGGATAGTCCCTGAAGGAAAACTCCCCTGAGCGCCGTCTCTCCCCACCCGGACTCGGCGGCGAGAATGCGGAAGTCCACTGAGTGTTCCGCTACACTCGCTTGACCCTGTCGCAAGCGGAGGAGACGCTGGGCCGCATCCTCGGAGTCCACCGGGTGGTCGAAAACCCTCCTCAGATCCTCCACAAAGTTGACATAATCCACAAGATTCGGCTGGTCGAGGCTCAGTGTGTTCGTGGCCCAGTCCAAAGCCCTTCCCCGCAGTAAGCCGACCACGTAAGAAACCTTGGACCTGTCTGAGGCGAAAGTCTGGGGCTGTCGATCAAACACCTGCCTGCATTGGAACAGGAAGCCCCGGCATCTCCCCAGCGTCCCGTCATAGGGATCCGGAGATGGCACGGGGGACTCCCGAACCGGCGGGGCGAGGACTGGAGAAGGGAGTGCAGGTGCGGGGTCCGGTGCTGGAGCCGGCCGAGGCTGGACTGTCAGAGCCAGTTCCTGCACGATGCGGCCAATCTGCGAGACCTCAGCTGCGATGGATTGCTGTGCTTGACGCATCTCCGTGAGCATCTGCTGGTGTGCCTCCAGCAGCGTGCTATGTCCGGCCAGCAGATCTGCTCCTGTGGTTGCTGAATCCATCTTCGGGTCAGTCCGTTCTGTCACGGGAGTTCACGGGTAGGACCCAAACGCAAGACCACAGGAGACAGAAGTTGATATGAACAGGCTTTATTTCGAAGGTGCGTGAAGGTGTGGAGCCCGAGGTCCGACACCAGAGTAGGCAGATCGACGGCGTGAGTCCCGTGGCTCGACACCGGAGGCTGGCAGCTCGACGGCGCGTTGTAGGCCGTTGAACACACAGGAGGGCAGAGCGGCGGAGTGTAATCCGTTGAACACCAGGGGCCCAGAGGATCCCACGGGTTGAAGCGGGTGAAGACGGTGTGATGACCCGTGGCTTGACACCGCAGAGTTCGTAGATCGACCAGTAGTCGAGGCAGAAGACAATACGGACTGACACCCCAGGCCTGCCAAACCAGGGCTGATATGCTGCCGGGTAACGAGCCAGATTGTCCGCAGCTGTGCATCCATCAGGGCGGTGGCAGTGGGAGGAGTCTGGAGGCAGGTCTGAGAACACACTTAAGCACATGGCATAACACAACAAACAGGGGAATGACAGACACATGAGGAGAGGAGATCGGGAGGGAAACAGAGGTTAACACAATGGGTCAGACAGGGATCCTGACAGCAAATGCTGTGTGTTTGGTCTGAAAGTGTCTTTCAACATTCGATTTTTTGTTGTTTGCAAATTTCTCGCCACATATTAAGCACACAGGTAGGCCAGCGTTGTTGGCAGTGAACGCAAATAAATACGTCCACGCAGAATTTAATTCTCTATTTTCTTCCAGGAGTTTTCTTTTTTTGGATTTATCCATTGATAACCTTACCGAGTCTGCAATCACGACGAGCCACCTGCAGGGGAAGGCGCTTGACAGCGACGTAATAGGATGTGACGCACATTTTAGTTGACAATATTAAAACGTTTTTTATTTTCCGTGACACAGTATCACCTCAAACTCCAAGATATGAGGTGTTCCCTTTGAAAGATTGTCCACTGACAAAAAACATTAAAATAAATTTTATTTATTTTTTTTTTTGCACAAAGACTCAGGGAGCCGCAACAGAGGGGTTGCCGCGGGTTGCCGACCCCTGGTATAGGGCAATGATGAGAACGAACTGATTTTTTATCAAGGATTTTGATTGTTCAGTCAGAAGACGTCGTCTAGAAAATAAAGAAAACACGTGTTTTATTCACAATGTTTGATAAGTTTCAAATAAAATGTATTTTATAACACATTTATAAATTCTTTGGGTGCAAAGATCCTCTTTTTATTTTAGTCTGAAAATAACATAATAGTCAACACCAAAATAAAGAAATAGATATTCTATTATACAGTCATATATATTATATATCATATAATATATATATTTCTATATGTATACTTCTGTATGAAGTATATCATAATATACTTCTACATGAAGTATATATATTATATAACATTATATAGTATATATATACTTCCATATGAACTATATATATTGTATAATATATATATAGTTATATGAAGTACACTGTATATTATATATTCAGAAGGCATCCTTCAGGCTGCAGTTCATCTGTTCACATCAGGTGTCGCTGCTGCTCATATATTCTCTATCTAATGTACATGAACCTGAGGAGCACTAGGACCCAGCAGGATCCTCTTATGCTGCATTCTTGTTCTCCTCGGAAATGTCAGCATCAAATAAAAGTGTTGCTGTTTTACTGCACTTTAGATTAGTTTCCTTTATTGACAATTTAATATGAAATAATCTTCCGGTAGTTTCTAAGAGAACACAAACAATACAATGAGAATAATACAGTAATATTACTATTAATAATCATCATCATTCCAGTGTTTTATTCTGATTATAATTATTAATCAATTATTAAATCAGATTGAGAAACAAATACAACAAAAGGTTTTATTACATTTACAAAAAATAAGAACACTCGCACACAACACCAATACACACGCACACACACATCATAAACACACACACACGACATAAACACACTCACAAACAGTAGGAATCTGTTCTCCTTAATGTTTCCGTTCACAATCTCTGTCTGAATCTCACTTATACGAAAGCTCCTGAAGGCATCAGCAGTCGCGTGGTGCCGCACTCCTCCGTTTCTGTCCGTCTGCACGCACAGCTTCGACAGTCCACCGGCTTGCGCGAATTTTTCTATTATTTTCTATTTTCAAAGCTTCATCAGAATTCATTCATTTATTTATTCCCATTTTCTAAAATCACAAAAGAGAGTAAGGGTTCTACAACGAGAAGAAACGAGAGAATTTGGGATTGTATTTCTATTTGTTTTATTATTATTAGTAGTAGTAGTAGTAGTAGTAGTAGTAGTACCCACTAGTAGTATTTCTTACTGCAATTCTTTATACTTTTTATTTTTGTCTTTCGTTTATTAAAATATTTTATAATCTGAATATTTGATCCGGTTTTGGGGATTTGTTTGGGAGGCGGACCGTCTGGGTTCAGGTGTGACCGGTCCTGATGGCGGCTCACCGGGTGGGTCGGCGGATGAATAAGGTGAATAATAGTCCGTCATCGAGCCGGGCCGGCGGTCAGAACCGTCAGACCAGGATCACCGTGAAGTACAACCGGAAAGAGCTGCAGAGGAGGCTGGATGTGGAGAAGTGGATCGACTGTGGACTGGATGAGCTGTACAGGGGCCGGGTGAGTATTGCAGTACTACTACAAGTACTACAAGTACTACTGCAAACACTGCTACAAGTACCACTGCAAACTGCAAGTACCATTGAAAACTACAAGTACCACTGAAAAACAACGTGTTTTTCAACTGTTGGGGATACTCGGCTCTATATCTCTACACTGATGACACTCGGCTCTGTATCTCGACACTGATGACACTCGGCTCTTTATCTCTACACTGATGACACTCGGCTCTGTATCTCGACACTGATGACACTCGGCTCTTTATCTCTACACTGATGACACTCGGCTCTGTATCTCTACACTGATGACACTCTGTTCTGTATCTCTACACTGATGACACTCGGCTCTGTATCTCTACACTGATGACACTCGGCTCTGTATCTCTACACTGATGACACTCGGCTCTATATCTCTACACTGATGACACTCGGCTCTATATCTACACTGATGACGCTCGGCTCTATATCTCTACACTGATGACACTCGGCTCTGTATCTCTACACTGATGACACTCTGTTCTATATCTCTACACTGATGACACTTGGCTCTGTATCTCTACACTGATGACACTCTGTTCTGTATCTCTACACTGATGACACTCGGCTCTGTATCTCTACACTGATGACACTCGGCTCTGTGTCTCTACACTGATGACACTCGGCTCTATATCTCTACACTGATGACACTCTGTTCTATATCTCTACACTGATGACACTCGGCTCTGTATCTCTACACTGATGACACTCGGCTCTGTATCTCTACACTGATGACACTGCTCTGTATCTCTACACTGATGACACTCTGTTCTATATCTCTACACTGATGACACTCGGCTCTGTATCTCTACACTGATGACACTCGGCTCTATATCTCTACATTGATGACACTCGGCTCTATATCTCTACACTGATGACACTCGGCTCTATATCTACACTGATGACGCTCGGCTCTATATCTCTACACTGATGACACTCGGCTCTGTATCTCTACACTGATGACACTCTGTTCTATATCTCTACACTGATGACACTCGGCTCTGTATCTCTACACTGATGACACTCGGCTCTGTATCTCTACACTGATGACACTCGGCTCTGTATCTCTACACTGATGACACTCGGCTCTGTATCTCTACACTGACACTCGGCTCTGTATCTCTACACTGATGACACTCTGTTCTATATCTCTACACTGATGACACTCGGCTCTGTATCTCTACACTGATGACACTGCTCTGTATCTCTACACTGATGACACTCTGTTCTATATCTCTACACTGATGACACTCTGTTCTGTATCTCTACACTGATGACACTCGGCTCTGTATCTCTACACTGATGACACTCGGCTCTGTATCTCTACACTGATGACACTCTGTTCTATATCTCTACACTGATGACACTCGGCTCTGTATCTCTACACTGATGACACTCGGCTCTGTATCTCTACACTGATGACACTCTGTTCTATATCTCTACACTGATGACACTCGGCTCTATATCTCTACACTGATGACGCTCGGCTCTATATCTCTACACTGATGACACTCGGCTCTGTATCTCTACACTGATGACAATCGGCTCTATATCTCTACACTGATGACACTCGGCTCTGTATCTCTACACTGATGACACTGTTCTATATCTCTACACTGATGACACTCGGCTCTATACCTCTACACTGATGACACTCTGTTCTATATCTCTACACTGATGACACTCGGCTCTATATCTCTACACTGATGACGCTCGGCTCTATATCTCTACACTGATGACACTCGGCTCTGTATCTCTACACTGATGACAATCGGCTCTATATCTCTACACTGATGACACTCGGCTCTGTATCTCTACACTGATGACACTGTTCTATATCTCTACACTGATGACACTCGGCTCTGTATCTCTACACTGATGACAATCGGCTCTATATCTCTACACTGATGACACTCGGCTCTGTATCTCTACACTGATGACACTGTTCTATATCTCTACACTGATGACACTCGGCTCTATACCTCTACACTGATGACACTCTGTTCTATATCTCTACACTGATGACACTCGGCTCTATATCTCTACACTGATGACGCTCGGCTCTATATCTCTACACTGATGACACTCGGCTCTGTATCTCTACACTGATGACACTCTGTTCTATATCTCTACACTGATGACACTCGGCTCTGTATCTCTACACTGATGACACTCGGCTCTGTATCTCTACACTGATGACACTCTGTTCTATATCTCTACACTGATGACACTCGGCTCTGTATCTCTACACTGATGACACTCGGCTCTGTATCTCTACACTGATGACACTCGGCTCTGTATCTCTACACTGATGACACTCGGCTCTGTATCTCTACACTGATGACACTCTGTTCTATATCTCTACACTGATGACACTCGGCTCTGTATCTCTACACTGATGACACTCGGCTCTGTATCTCTACACTGATGACACTCGGCTCTGTATCTCTACACTGATGACACTCGGCTCTGTATCTCTACACTGACACTCGGCTCTGTATCTCTACACTGATGACACTCTGTTCTATATCTCTACACTGATGACACTCGGCTCTGTATCTCTACACTGATGACACTGCTCTGTATCTCTACACTGATGACACTCTGTTCTATATCTCTACACTGATGACACTCTGTTCTGTATCTCTACACTGATGACACTCGGCTCTGTATCTCTACACTGATGACACTCGGCTCTGTATCTCTACACTGATGACACTCTGTTCTATATCTCTACACTGATGACACTCGGCTCTGTATCTCTACACTGATGACACTCGGCTCTGTATCTCTACACTGTTGACACTCTGTTCTATATCTCTACACTGATGACACTCTGTTCTATATCTCTACACTGATGACACTCGGCTCTATATCTCTACACTGATGACGCTCGGCTCTATATCTCTACACTGATGACACTCGGCTCTGTATCTCTACACTGATGACAATCGGCTCTATATCTCTACACTGATGACACTCGGCTCTGTATCTCTACACTGATGACACTGTTCTATATCTCTACACTGATGACACTCGGCTCTATACCTCTACACTGATGACACTCTGTTCTATATCTCTACACTGATGACACTCGGCTCTATATCTCTACACTGATGACGCTCGGCTCTATATCTCTACACTGATGACACTCGGCTCTGTATCTCTACACTGATGACAATCGGCTCTATATCTCTACACTGATGACACTCGGCTCTGTATCTCTACACTGATGACACTGTTCTATATCTCTACACTGATGACACTCGGCTCTATACCTCTACACTGATGACACTCGGCTCTATATCTACACTGATGAGGCTCGGCTCTGTATCTCTACACTGATGACACTCTGTTCTATATCTCTACACTGATGACACTCGGCTCTGTATCTCTACACTGATGACACTCGGCTCTGTATCTCTACACTGATGACACTCTGTTCTATATCTCTACACTGATGACACTCGGCTCTGTATCTCTACACTGATGACACTCGGCTCTGTATCTCTACACTGATGACACTCGGCTCTGTAGCTCTACACTGACACTCGGCTCTGTATCTCTACACTGATGACACTCTGTTCTATATCTCTACACTGATGACACTCGGCTCTGTATCTCTACACTGATGACACTCTGTTCTATATCTCTACACTGATGACACTCTGTTCTGTATCTCTACACTGATGACACTCGGCTCTGTATCTCTACACTGATGACACTCGGCTCTGTATCTCTACACTGATGACACTCTGTTCTATATCTCTACACTGATGACACTCGGCTCTGTATCTCTACACTGATGACACTCGGCTCTGTATCTCTACACTGATGACACTCTGTTCTATATCTCTACACTGATGACACTCTGTTCTATATCTCTACACTGATGACACTCGGCTCTATATCTCTACACTGATGACGCTCGGCTCTATATCTCTACACTGATGACACTCGGCTCTGTATCTCTACACTGATGACAATCGGCTCTATATCTCTACACTGATGACACTCGGCTCTGTATCTCTACACTGATGACACTGTTCTATATCTCTACACTGATGACACTCGGCTCTATACCTCTACACTGATGACACTCTGTTCTATATCTCTACACTGATGACACTCGGCTCTATATCTCTACACTGATGACGCTCGGCTCTATATCTCTACACTGATGACACTCGGCTCTGTATCTCTACACTGATGACAATCGGCTCTATATCTCTACACTGATGACACTCGGCTCTGTATCTCTACACTGATGACACTGTTCTATATCTCTACACTGATGACACTCGGCTCTATACCTCTACACTGATGACACTCGGCTCTATATCTACACTGATGAGGCTCGGCTCTGTATCTCTACACTGATGACACTCTGTTCTATATCTCTACACTGATGACACTCGGCTCTGTATCTCTACACTGATGACACTCGGCTCTGTATCTCTACACTGATGACACTCTGTTCTATATCTCTACACTGATGACACTCGGCTCTGTATCTCTACACTGATGACACTCGGCTCTGTATCTCTACACTGATGACACTCTGTTCTATATCTCTACACTGATGACACTCGGCTCTGTAGCTCTACACTGATGACACTCGGCTCTGTATCTCTACACTGATGACACTCGGCTCTGTATCTCTACACTGATGACACTCGGCTCTGTATCTCTACACTGATGACACTCTGTTCTATATCTCTACACTGATGACACTCGGCTCTGTATCTCTACACTGATGACACTCGGCTCTGTATCTCTACACTGATGACACTCTGTTCTATATCTCTACACTGATGACACTCTGTTCTATATCTCTACACTGATGACACTCGGCTCTATATCTCTACACTGATGACGCTCGGCTCTATATCTACACTGATGACGCTCGGCTCTATATCTCTACACTGATGACACTCGGCTCTGTATCTCTACACTGATGACACTCTGTTCTATATCTCTACACTGATGACACTCGGCTCTGTATCTCTACACTGATGACACTCGGCTCTGTATCTCTACACTGATGACACTCGGCTCTGTATCTCTACACTGATGACACTCGGCTCTGTATCTCTACACTGACACTCGGCTCTGTATCTCTACACTGATGACACTCGGCTCTGTATCTCTACACTGATGACACTCGGCTCTATATCTCTACACTGATGACACTCACTTATGTACTGATAAAGTCTTGTATCTTGAAGCCTCACCTTATTCTCTTTTGGAGTCTCTTTAAATAACTGAGTGGGTTCACTTTATGTGTCTGAACCTCCAGGGAGGCTTTTATTGATGAGTGAGAGATGGTAAAAGCTGCATTAGAGGGGAGATTGATGACACACACACACATACAAACACACACACATACAGCCCCACACATTCACTTATACATATTAGACAGATTTAAGGGGGGAGAAATTATTTAGTGTATTTGTTTGTTGATAAATAGATAATCAGATCGGCCCCTTTGGCTCATTTCCTGTCAGAGACCCCAACTGGACACACACACGCACACACAGACATGCACATGCACAGACACAGACACACACACACGTTACTTAAGACAGCTTGTCAGACAGACTCATCATCACATCAGTAAAGAGGTCGGATCACCATGAGGAAGACACAGATGTGAGGATGCAGCTATCAGACGTATTGATTGATGAAGACATCAATGTTTGTGTGGTAATGTCGGTGGGTTGGACGGGGTGGGGTCCATATTTATATATTTTATATTTGTGTTGGTTTCATCAGGACTTATTTCCTCTAAATGGTTTTTCTTAGTGTTGGGCAACGATTAACATTTTTAATTGTGATTAATCTCATTGTTATGGCAAAGTTCAATAATGAATTCAAAAGTAGTGTATTGTGCTCTTTTATTTTGAAAGTACTGCTCTATGAACTAAAGGTCAATAACATTTGGTGTAAACACATCAGGTTGTTAGCAGCAGTATTCCCTTTACACAGCAGCAGTTATAACACAGTTATAATGATTCTGATCATAGATATTCAGGTGTTCACAACTTTATCTTCATGTGTGTAAGAGATGATATTTAAATATACACCTTGCAAACTGCAAACCTATCTACGTCATGTCATGTTAAATTCTCAGTAGTGATACTAAATGATGCTTACAATACATATTATAAACAAAACACTTTAAAAACTGTAAAATATGTATTTAAATTAATCATTTCTTTTTAGCTTATTTTGGTATTTGGGTATTTGGGAGCGGCAGGAGCAGCAGGAAGAGACGCCACACAAACAGCTGTTCACCTCTCGCTGCCTGGTTCTTGTGTTAAAAATGTCCGCTTAATAATAAATTTTAAAAACTGCGTTAACGCGCAATAAAATAATTGTCGCCGTTCATTAATGAACGCGATAACGCGCCCAGCACTAGTTTTTCTAAATGTTTCTTTAACACAACAAAATATCATCATCAAAACAGCATCATTTTAATATCATGGATTGAAATTCTTCAAACATTATATTAATATTATATTACTTATTATATTAAACATTATTTTAACACAATATTCAGATTGTTTTAACCTTATTCTAACATTATATAAAAACATTATTTTATGT
>JAFEUB010000185.1:230000-315000 GCA_024529925.1 Ophthalmolycus amberensis
TTCAGAGCCACATATTCAAAAGAACTAAAATGACCAAAGGGCATCTGCTTGCATTGAAGAGAATCATTAAATAAAATAGCAACTCCACCTCCTTTCTTATGTGCTCTTGTTTCACTCATGAAACTGAAGTTGTGAGGTGTTGATTCAATAAGAACAGCTGCATTGTTATCTTGATTTAACCAAGTTTCAGTTAAAAACAAAATGTCCAGTTTGTGCCTAACAATAAAATCATTGATTAAAAATGTTTTTCCTGACAGAGACCTGACATTTAATAAAGCTAAGTTTAATGTGGTTAAAGCTTTCTTTGCCCAATTTATTTGGACAGGCTGACGAGGAATGTATGCTAAGTTTGATAAGTTTGCATGTTTACTATTGTTTCTTCGCAGCCTCACCTTTCTTTTTCTATAAACTTGCAAGACAGGAATTGAAGCGGCTAGCTGCATACAGGGCCCCGACTTTTCCTGGAGAGAGTCATTGGTATCATTAGCCCTGTAGCCTGGACCCAGAAGATATCAATTATTATCTATATAATGTATATATAGTGTATATATATATGTGTATATATATATATATATATATATATGTGTGTGTTGGGGTCTGGCGCCACCTTGTGGCTGGCTGAGTCCCTCACATGGGCCTCCCCTCTTCACAAGCTGACCTCAGATTTGATCCTTGCCCCTTTAAGATGACCCCGCCTTCGGCCACCGCTCAGCCGGACCTTTCATTGGCCGACAAGCCGTCTCCCGCTGTGCGCAAGAGACCCGCTTATAAGCGCCGACGCAGCGAAAGATCGCTCTCTTCGCTCTGGACTCCGTCCGGCCTCCAAGAAGATTCACGAGGACCCGATCGACCTCACCCCCCCCTCATCTCAGCACGCACGTGCCATTTCGCTGGTCGAAAACCGACCACGTCGTTTCTGAGTTAAGGCCTCGGCCCGCGAGAAGCATCCTTCCTCCCACGAGCCGCTCCCCACCTTCGTGTACACGCCACGGTACAAGGAAGACCAAAACATCTTCCTTCACCGATCATTACCGGGAGATACGAACCGACACGTGTCTTAGCCGACGTTGGAAACCACAGGCCCTCCTCTCTGCAGCGAGCCGGGCCGAACCAGCAGCCGCTCACCAGCGACGCCGAAACAGCAGCAGCCTGACGCTTTTCTTTTTCCTCCTGGAGGAGGAAAAACCATTCATCGACAAACACTCGACAACGTTGCCACGACGCATCTCACAGTAAGAGTCTCGGTGTCTGGGCGTAGCTTAGCTTAAATCAACCTAAGTTTAATTCAGGTCATTCATTTATATATTATTATTCCCGTGTTTTTGTCGTGTTAAAGTCATTGTTTTCGTTTTGCTGAGAGATTGCGCAATCATCGACGGAGCTCAGAAGCCCGTCGTATTGTGCGCTTCCTGTTTGACTGTTGCTTTTGGGATTATTTGATTTTCATTGTGTTCTTGCTATTTCCTTGAATCAATTCTGTGAGTGGAGTGTGGAAACGCGACTATCGAGCATAAGTGTCGTCAGTTCGCGCCGCGACAACGGCAACTTGTGTGAGATACGATCTGCGACCCTCATTCTCACGACGACGCGACACCACACACAGAAACTCTGATTCCTCTCTCTGCCCCTTTTATTTCTCTTGTTTTCCCGTAACTTGCACACACATAGAGCTCCGGATTGTGGGTGAAACTTTCACCTATTGTCCCCACACACGTGCTGCGCCGCCACACGTGATCACATACAGCCGACCCCCCCACCGCCATTTTTGTCTAAGTCACTCGACTACGCCATCTGGTGGTAGGTTTTAACTATAGCTCTGTAAGGCCCCCCCCTGCCATTTTGTCTAAGTCACTCGACTACGCCATCTGGGGGTAGGTTTGAGCTATAGCCCTTTAAGGCCTCTCTCGACGCCGCCATCTTTGTAGTCTTTAGCGGTAGCTTTAAGGCCCCCCCCCTTCCTTTACATACACAGACCCATACACACACACACACATACTTGTATTACATACATCATCACCCATTTTATTCATTTGTTAGGTTAGGCACATAAAATTGTATGATAGCGTTGTTGGTTGTGATATTAATTGATCTGATCACTTATTATTTCGATTTAATAAATTCTGTTATATTTTAAAGAGCAGTCGTTTGTGATTACTTGTGCATATTTGTGTAATAAGGTTTGGATGTAGTGGTCTGTGTACGAACTTAAACCTTCACTGTCACCTCGAATGAATAGTCGCACACGACTATTGACATTACGAGTGGCCACTAATTATGAGACTTAGTTTATCGTTTGGTTATTAGTCCCTGTTTACAGGGTGGTGCCCCGTTGTTATTAATAATCATTAATAATTGTTACTTACATTAATAATTCTATTGATGTCAAGAATTCAGTTTCTTAAATGCTGATAACCCAAACACGCCCCTCTACGTTCCCAACATATTGGTGCCCCGTGTGAGGCTACGTTATTCCAGTCTTATTACAGTATATATGCATAATAATCCATAATTATTCTTGAATAATTAATTGTCTTTTTTTTTCTGCTTTTGAATGATCCAAATTTCTGAAACTTATTTTCCAAAATAGGTAGACCTTTGATATTCAAAATGTTTCCTTATTGTAATTAAATTTTTGATTTTAATTTTGATTTTAATCTTAATTTTAATTGAATTTAAATTTTTCCGAAATTCTTATTTCGTTTCCTTTCAGGTTCAATTACTCGTTTCATTTCCTAAACTAACAGTCAGCTGTGTAGTAGGTTTGATCGTTTATTTGTAATACCAATACTTTGTTTTCTTAAATCCCTCAAAGAAGTTATACACAGCTGTCATAGGCCAAAAGCGCTAAGCCACGTTAGCATTTTGTACCTTTGGTTGCCAAGCAGTAGTGATATCTCAGAGTAGTACAGTAGAAATTTGTAAGTCACAGAACTAGACATTTCACTGTGCTCCTGCGTTAACCGTAAATGCTAACAGTTTCTTACTAACAGTATGGAATCAATAACCACTAGGAGTCGCGCTTATTAATTGGTGGACACAGTCCACCAAGTTCTGTGGTCCCAAGGTAGCGCTGAGCGCTACCCCCTCACCACCGAACCCGAACACATGGTATCGGGCCAAACCATCCCCCAGGCATGTCAAGTCGCCAGCGAAACTGGTACGACAGTGCCCGCCCGCACTGCCGGAGTCTCCATACGCCTCGTCATCCTTAAGGGACAGACGCTGCCTAGCGAACAGGCGTTCTTCCAACCGCTGCCCCGCTTTTGGGAACTGAACTTGACAGTCTGTGATACGCCCCTGCTTGAGGTGAACAATCGTTCAGCCTACATACTGGTTCAGAACCTGACCTACTCACCAATCCAGGTGACGGGAGGGCAACCATTGGGGATACTGGTTGACCAGTCCTTCCACGACTTTGAACTCACAGTCCCTGTCATAGGGGAGCTGCCCCCATCCCTAGCTAGAGAGGGTGAACTGAATGGTCTTCTTTACACCTTTCCGACCAAAATGATCACCATCGTCCGTCATGAAATGCTCCAGAGCGAAGCAATCCACGATGCTTCCCTGAGTACTGGCGGCGACATGATAGTGTACACCCTCACTACTCCACCAGGAGATTCGACCCCCAAGGTCACGGGTGCGTATTCACCGACAAACGAACCGTACCCTGGCTTTGAGGCAGAGATGGAACAACAGCTCGCGAAGTCGGACGCTCTGACAACAGAAACTCAGAGAGACGCACTTCGACACTTGTTCCGTGAGTTTCAGGAGATCTTTTCAAAAGACTCCCACGACTGCGGAGTCACCGACCTCCACATGGTTCGCATCCCTACCGACCCACAGGCCCAACCAACCTTTGTACGTCAGTACAGAATCCCGTTGGCCGCCTATGACTCGATTCAAGAGATCCTTGACAAATTGCTAGAAAAGCAAATCATCAGGGAGTGCAACTCAACGTACAACTCGCCCATCTGGCCAGTGCTGAAGCCAACTGGAAAATGGCGTCTTACCATCGACTACCGCCCACTGAACAAGCAGGTTCCCCTCTCCCGTTGGCCAATGATCCACTTGGATCAGGAACTGGCAAAGGTAAAAGAGGCCTGTTTCTTCTCAACGGTGGACATAGCCAATGGGTTCTGGACCATGAGAGTCGACCCAGTCGACCAATACAAGCTTGCGTTCTCCTTTGGCAATCGCCAGTACACTTGGAACCGCTGCCCTTTTGGGTACTCGAACTCGCCCTCAGAGTTCAACATCTTCCTCCACAAAGCGATGGCCGACGCCGCCGCTCGTGGAAACCTCATATACGTGGACGACATCCTCATGAGGAGTCGGACCTTTGAGGAACACCTGGCTGAGATCCGCCATGTTCTCGGCCAGCTCGCCGCCGCAGGAGCTAAGCTGGCTATCACCAAAGGCCAGTGGTGCCGTACTAAGGTCAAGTACGTGGGGCTCACGGTGGGCGCAGACGGCATTGAACCTCTGGCAGAGAGGATACAAGCCATCCGAAACATCAAAGCTCCGACAAATGTGTCGGAACTCAGGAGCTTCCTGGGTGTCTGCAACTATTCACGGCAGTTCATGGAGGACTACGCAGAAATAGCCAGACCCCTCACGGAGCTTCTGCGCAAAGATAGCCCGTTTGAATGGGGGGGACCCCAAGAGCAATCCTTCCGCCAAATGAAGGAGAAGCTCTGCTCCGCCCCCTGTCTGGCCTACCAAGACAAAGAGTAATCAGATGCGAACCAAATCAAACCCTACAAACCGGGTTCACTCCAAGGAGAGGCTACGGCCATCTCCCCCCAGTAGAGATAGGAATTAACTGCATGCCCCAACTCACCCCGTCGGCATGCACTAACCTATAACATAGAACACATTATCCCCACAATAATCAGATTCTGGTGTGTTCACAGATGGGGCTCCCTTGGATCCTTGGCATACTCTTCGGTCTACAACTCACCCAAGCGCTAGAAATGGTGGAACCAGGCCCACCGACTGGGATCGTCCTACAAGGGACACCCGGACTCCTAATTACCCGTTGCGGCCTCTACACCCAGAGAGTCTATGTAAGACTAGACCCCTGGGACGTGTACCGTAAGCATATCCGATTGCCCCCACGGCTGACCGAAGGAAGGTTGAGCGGAGTCCAAGCCCACGACACAGTCGACCGGGCCAAGCAGACGACCGCTCACATCCTCGACCAATTACACAAGTTCTTGGTCACTGAGGAGGATCTTAGCGGTAAGAACCGACCAAAGAGATTCCTCGGCGGTCTGCTCGTCGCAGCATCGGCCATTGGGTCCCTTTTCTCCATCGGCCTCTCGGCCGCCAACTCCATTAGCCTGAGCGCGCTCCAAAGACACATGGGCGAACTTGACAAAGAAATGCCAGAGACCCAACAGCGAATCCAACTCCAACAAGCACAGTTACAGGGCCTGGGTAAAACCCTTCAGGGAACCATCGTCACTGTAAACTTACATTCTGTTCTCCTCAATAACACCTTGCATGCCTTAGCTACTCTCTCCGAAGTAGTCCAAGAAGACATAACCTATGTACGAGTAGTACGAGATTTAATGCAGGATCTCATCAGAGAAATCAGCTCATCGGTCAATAGCTTGACCAGTGGGAAAATCCCACCATATCTGGTCCCTTTGGACCTTGTTGACAAAATCCTTAGATCTGCGACCACTACTGTTGTGCAACCATCACAGGTACATCTAGCTTATAGTCTTGGCAGCGCCATCCCGATATCGGTAGATCCAAAGAACCTAGAAATAGGATTCATTCTGAAGCTACCAATCATAGAGGGACAAAATGTATATCGAATGAAGTCAGTTTTGAATGTCGGATTCTGGAAAGGTGATACACATGTACACCTCACAACACCGCCAATCCTTGCTTACCATGACGACGATCTCTCCCTCTACCTCATCCCCAACCTAGGCATGTGTACAAAAACTAAAGACATCCACTGGGTCTGCCCGAGCAACCCTTTCGTTGGAGACGTAACAGGCTACCTCTGCGGCTTGAGAGCCGAGTCCCCTGAACAGAGGTGCCGAGGTAGGCTGTCCGTCAAGGATGATGGTACGGAGACGAGAGTAGAATGAGCAGGCAACAAATGGCTGGTTAGCACTCCCGCCACCGAAGTCCTCGTATCCTACGATCGACACGACACCGCCACTAAGCTAACTTTACCAAATCAGACATTCTTTTTGACAGTTCCACAAGGAGCCACACTGCACATCAATGACATCGTCCTCCATTACCTCAACCCAGACACACACAATGTAGAGATTGAGATTATGGACGCCTTCAAGGGTCACAACCTCACCATTGATGATAACATTCAACAGCAGCTTCTAACAGAAGGGACGAAATTGGTCCAGTTCAGCCTCAAACCCACTGGACTCACTACCACATTGTTTAACCATTTGATTAGGTCCACCCCCTACCAGGCGACCAACTTCAGCATGCTAGCCTTGGGACTCCTTCTTAGTGGCTGGATAATCACAGCAATCGTCGCACATATTATGTACAAATACATCCAGAAGCTACAGAACAGACTGGATTCCCTCCTATACGGAGCTCCACGTGTTAGCCACCCGGCGACCGCTCCGCTGGTCTCCAGTCCTGTCTAGGAGTAGAATCAGTAACCACTGTATCCCTCCTCTGCTTCCCTTCTTTCTACCTCTTTCCCTTTTTATCCTTTGTGTTTTGTTTTGTTTTATTTGGGTTGTTACGTTCTTTGACACTATACCGCAATGCTTGAAGTATCACAACATCATATTAGCGATTGAATTATTTGGGAATAATGTTTTGCTCACCTATGATTTGAATTGTGTATGATAGTAGATGTAGGGAAAAAGTAGTTAAAGTCATCTACCCAGATGCCACCTTAGTTAGTACCCAGACACCAGTGAACTCTGAACTCTGAACATTGAACACTGCCTGCTAACCACTGTTTTTGATCCCAGGAATACTTGGACTGTCTAACCTCTTCAGGTTCTCAGGAATATATGGACAGTTTTTTCCATATCACATGGATGTAAGTGCCAGCCCTTGGTTTGCTCTAAAGACCGTGACCAGCATCCCGCTCTTCAGACCAAAGGGTGGATGTTGGGGTCTGGCGCCACCTTGTGGCTGGCTGAGTCCCTCACATGGGCCTCCCCTCTTCACAAGCTGACCTCAGATTTGATCCTTGCCCCTTTAAGATGACCCCGCCTTCGGCCACCGCTCAGCCGGACCTTTCATTGGCCGACAAGCCGTCTCCCGCTGTGCGCAGAGACCCGCTTATAAGCGCCGACGCAGCGAAAGATCGCTCTCTTCGCTCTGGACTCCGTCCGGCCTCCAAGAAGATTCACGAGGACCCGATCGACCTCACCCCCCCCTCATCTCAGCACGCACGTGCCATTTCGCTGGTCGAAAACCGACCACGTCGTTTCTGAGTTAAGGCCTCGGCCCGCGAGAAGCATCCTTCCTCCCACGAGCCGCTCCCCACCTTCGTGTACACGCCACGGTACAAGGAAGACCAAAACATCTTCCTTCACCGATCATTACCGGGAGATACGAACCGACACGTGTCTTAGCCGACGTTGGAAACCACAGGCCCTCCTCTCTGCAGCGAGCCGGGCCGAACCAGCAGCCGCTCACCAGCGACGCCGAAACAGCAGCAGCCTGACGCTTTTCTTTTTCCTCCTGGAGGAGGAAAAACCATTCATCGACAAACACTCGACAACGTTGCCACGACGCATCTCACAGTAAGAGTCTCGGTGTCTGGGCGTAGCTTAGCTTAAATCAACCTAAGTTTAATTCAGGTCATTCATTTATATATTATTATTCCCGTGTTTTTGTCGTGTTAAAGTCATTGTTTTCGTTTTGCTGAGAGATTGCGCAATCATCAACGGAGCTCAGAAGCCCGTCGTATTGTGCGCTTCCTGTTTGACTGTTGCTTTTGGGATTATTTGATTTTCATTGTGTTCTTGCTATTTCCTTGAATCAATTCTGTGAGTGGAGTATGGAAACGCGACTATCGAGCATAAGTGTCGTCAGTTCGCGCCGCGACAACGGCAACTTGTGTGAGATACGATCTGCGACCCTCATTCTCACGACGACGCGACACCGCACACAGAAACTCTGATTCCTCTCTCTGCCCCTTTTATTTCTCTTGTTTTCCCGTAACTTGCACACACATAGAGCTCCGGATTGTGGGTGAAACTTTCACCTATTGTCCCCACACACGTGCTGCGCCGCCACACGTGATCACATACAGCCGACCCCCCCACCGCCATTTTTGTCTAAGTCACTCGACTACGCCATCTGGTGGTAGGTTTTAACTATAGCTCTGTAAGGCCCCCCCCTGCCATTTTGTCTAAGTCACTCGACTACGCCATCTGGGGGTAGGTTTGAGCTATAGCCCTTTAAGGCCTCTCTCGACGGCGCCATCTTTGTAGTCTTTAGCGGTAGCTTTAAGGCCCCCCCCCTTCCTTTACATACACAGACCCATACACACACACACACATACTTGTATTACATACATCATCACCCATTTTATTCATTTGTTAGGTTAGGCACATAAAATTGTATGATAGCGTTGTTGGTTGTGATATTAATTGATCTGATCACTTATTATTTCGATTTAATAAATTCTGTTATATTTTAAAGAGCAGTCGTTTGTGATTACTTGTGCATATTTGTGTAATAAGATCTGGATGTAGTGGCCTGTGTACCCTTCACTGTCACTTCGAATGAATAGTCGCACACGACTATTGACATTACGAGTGGCCACTAATTATGAGACTTAGTTTATCGTTTGGTTATTAGTCCCTGTTTACAGGGTGGTGCCCCGTTGTTATTAATAATCATTAATAATTGTTACTTACATTAATAATTCTATTGATGTCAAGAATTCAGTTTCTTAAATGCTGATAACCCAAACACGCCCCTCTACGTTCCCAACATGTGTGTACATATATATATATGATATGTATATATATATATATATCATATATATATCATATATAAATCATACTGGGATGTTTGCTGACATTGATAGGACGGCCCTAGAACATGTTCCACCAGCCGCCACTGTTGCTGTCTTTTATCCCACTGTTCTTGTCATCCTATTGTTGTTATGTCTATGTATTGTCTCTTGTCTTTCAATAAAAAAATAAAATAAAAAATAAAAAATAATAATAAATTTAAAAAATGCATTAACGCGCGATAAAATAATTGTCGGAATTAATGAACGCGTTAATTAATGTATATATACATATACACATATATATATGTATATATATAAAATGTATTGATATATTTATTTATATATATGTCAATAAATTGTATTTATATATATATATAAATATTACCTTTAGTCTCTATACTTAACTAACTTCAATAATTGACTAACTCACCTAAAAGTTTAAAGACAAACATCAGACAGACTTCATATCAAAACCGTCATTTTGGATGATTTATTAAATTAATTTGAATAAAAATGTCACTTAATCAATTTAATTAATGATTACAGAATAAATTAAGAAATGCATCAATTGATATTTATTAATAGACCCGAAGATAAAATGATTCAACTGTTCACTATAAAAACTGCTAAAAATAAATAAAGATTAAAAAATAAATAAATACAAATGTTAATAAACAACTTGGACGGAACATTTTAAATAAAACAATGAATATTATTTCGTAGAAACAAGGTTGAGTCGTGTTTAAATGAATTATTATGAAGTCATTGTTTATCTAAAGTGCATCAGTGTGTTTATGTTTAATAATACAAGTTTTTACAACTTTACATTATGAAGAATTTCTCAGCCGGAGTCGTGATTCAACATCAATGACGTCAAACTGAGACTGGAATGACCTGTAACACACACACACACACACACACACACACAGACACACACACACACACAGACACAGACACACACACACACAGACAGACAGACAGACACACGCACACACACACATACACACGCACACACACACAAAAACACACACACACACACAGACACACACGCACGCACGCACGCACACACACACACACGCACGCACACACACGCACACACACACACAAAAACACACACACACACAGACACGCACGCACACACACACACACAGACACACGCACGCACACACACAAAAACACACGCACACACACACACACACAGACACACGCACGCACACACACAAAAACACACGCACACACACACACACATACACACACACAGACACACGCACACACACACACACACGCACACGCACACACACACAGACACGCACGCGCACACACACACACACACACACACACACACACACACTATTTAAATGTTTTATCTCACAGGTGTAGAAGTGAACTATGTCCTCACAGAGATAGTAATGTTTATCAGACCTGGTTGTGGCAGAGACCCTGACCCAGGATCAGTCCCAGCACTGAGTTGAGGATGTTGGCTCCACAGAGGACCGTCTGCAGACCACTGGCGGACCCCATCACGCTGAACAGAACCACGTTCCACTGAACCACACCTCTGGGCTCCAGACAGACTCCAGACCACAAAGTCCTGTTGTACAGATAGCCTGCATGACTGAGGGGGTCAGGGTCACAGTCAGAGTGTTACGGGGTTCAGGTAGCAGCATGCTGTGTTGGTGGTCCTCACCTGTCTGGGTGTGGCTGTAGTGGGACCCCCCAGGTCTGAGTGGAGCTGGTGTTGTACAAACAGAGAGGACCCTGACACAGACCAGTAAAGCTGACCAGACAGCAGAAGCCAGCAGCCAGCAGACACATCACGGAGTGAACCAGCCGACATAACATCTGCACACAGAGAACAACATCTGGATTTGGGAAGAAGTGAAACAGAAATCCAACAAACCAATTCTGTTGTTACTACGGTGAAGTGTTCTCAGACATCACTGATGATCATCACTACACACACTGGTAGCGATGGAGCAGGGACCCCCGACTATATGTGTTGTGGAACATTGTTTGACATTAAATGGGCCTCGTGCCGTGTATAAACACACCTCTTTCTTGTGCATTCAGTACGAAGCTGTTCAAATACTCAGGTTGATATATTCATGTTGTTATGTTAAACATGTGCAGGTCCAGTGAGTAGGGAGGCCGTGACACTGCATTCATAAACACACCTCGTCAGCTGATACAATGCCGATATCAACATTGTCTGTTAATTACATGATAATCATCACACAAGCTGTTCACACTGATGTTTTCATTTTCAACATAATGTGGAAGCATAAATGAGTGATGGCCTGTTAGTGCCACTGCCATGCATAAACACACTGTTGTCTTTCATACATTACTGAACTATTAACATAACGGACACATTCATGTTGTGTGGTCGAGTTACAAAACGTTCATAACGATGTCCGTCACTGATAACAATGAACTGGCCTCAGCAGCTGCTGCTGTGTGAAGGAGCTGCAGTGATTCAGCAGGAATATTAATCAGGATTCATGAGTGAAGCAAATATTTGAATTTGATCTTCTTTTCAAATAATATCACAGCGTGACGTCCTTGTGTCTGATCTCAGTCTCAGGCTCTCGGTCAATCACGGGGAACCTGACAGAGCCAGCATGTAACATGCGGCCTCGTGATTGGCACAGCAGCGATGGGGGCGGGGCCTCCTCTTTGTGTGCAGGAGGCCTGGAGGGAGGACAGGTCCAGACTAGAGAGCATCTTCTGCCTCCATTGATCCATTCACTACGATATGTTGGATTCATGTTAATGTGTATTTAAAGACATTTAAATTGGTGGAAGAAAATATAAAAAAAATATGAAAACATGTCATTATCAACCAAAACCTTGGCACCCCCCCGCAGCACCTCCTGTTGAAGACCTCTGCTCTAAACAATCACTGTTATTTTACAGCTTCAACTTATTGCAAAACTAACCAAAAAACATCTTTGTAGCTTTTGTCTGAATGTTCTTCTTGTTTTCACCAATAAAGTTTTTGGTCGTCAATAATGGTAAATCCTCCATCAGCTCACCTGACGTCTGAACGCACAGCAGCCTCCGGCTCTGCTGCTCCGCACAAACGCTCGAGCTCCGAGTGCGACCTGAGAGCAGAGGAGTCACCGTGGTTACGGTCACATGCAGCCTCACACACAGATGAGTGTGTGTTGTGCAGCCTCAGCGCCATCACGACAAACATCTCACACACAGATGAGCGTGTCCAGTACAGAGATGACGGAGCATCTGTGGACTGTGCATCACGAACACAAGGTTCAGTCCAAGAGCATGAATCTAAGATGCAGAAAAGAGAGAAGCGATGTCTCAATGGAACCTCAACGATACTGCCGGTAACATCAGTGTGTGTGTGTATTGAGATTTCTTCGGGCAGTAGAAGCCACACTGTCAACATTTCTTGCGAAATTTTCTAGTTATTATTATGATTCATACATGATTATATTCTGGGGGCTGGTTGGTTTCCTTACAATCTGAAACAGCATCAAGCTGAGAGGAGGAAATAACCCAACATGTGATGATTCATCACAACACACACACACACACACAACTCTGTAGCATGAGTCAGACACACTGCAGGGTTTATCATTCCCACATGACACTTACACACACACACACACACCTACACACACACACACATGACACTTACACACACACCTACAGACACACACACACACGCACGCACACACACACACACACACACACAGACACACACACACCTACAGACACACACACACACACACATGACACTTCACACACCTACACACACGCACGCACGCACACACACACACACACACACCAGGAAGCCGGACCCCCACAGACCCGTGACCCAGGTGGCCTCTCTGGTCACATGACCCTCCAACAGGAAGTGGATTTTCAGTTCAGGAAGCAGCAGCAGGATGTTGGACAGCATGCAGATGATCGCCAAGACAACCAGAGAGATGGCGACACAGCGCAGACACCTGGACACACACATCTGTGAGAGGTCAGAGGTCAGCAGAGTTAGTGGCTTCTTCTGCATCCTAATGAACCCTTATAAAACCTTTGGCCTGGGTAATCAATAATCAATGTGATGATCCATACTTATCTATTCATCTTATGCCACCCCGCCCATCGGACACACTGAGCTCCTCTCTCCTAGACCCCTAGAGGACTTCCTAGGACACACTGAGCTCCTCTCTCCTAGGCTCCTAGAGGACTTCCTAGGACACACTGAGCTCCTCTCTCCGAGGCTCCTAGAGGACTTCCTAGGACACACTGAGCTCCTCTCTCCTAGGCTCCTAGAGGACTTCCTAGGACACACTGAGCTCCTCTCTCCTAGGCTCCTAGAGGACTTCCTAGGACACACTGCGCTCCTCTCTCCGAGGCTCCTAGAGGACTTCCTAGGACACACTGAGCTCCTCTCTCCTAGGCTCCTAGAGGACTTCCTAGGACACACTGGGCTCCTCTCTCCTAGAGGAGTTCCTAGGACACACTGGGCTCCTCTCTCCTAGACTCCTAGAGGACTTCCTAGGACACACTGAGCTCCTCTCTCCTAGACTCCTGGAGGACTTCCTAGGACACACTGGGCTCCTCTCTCCTAGACTCCTGGAGGACTTCCTAGGACACACTGGGCTCGTCTCTCCTAGACTCCTGGAGGACTTCCTAGGACACACTGGGCTCCTCTCTCCTAGACTCCTAGAAGACTTCCTAGGACACACTGAGCTCCTCTCTCCTAGGCTCCTAGAGGACGTCCTAGGACACACTGAGCTCCTCTCTCCTAGAGGACTTCCTAGGACACACTGGGCTCCTCTCTCCTAGACTCCTGGAGGACTTCCTAGGACACACTGGGCTCCTCTCTCCTAGACTCTTGGAGGACTTCCTAGGACACACTGGGCTCCTCTCTCCTAGACTCCTGGAGGACTTCCTAGGACACACTGGGCTCCTCTCTCCTAGAGGACTTCCTAGGACACACTGGGCTCCTCTCTCCTAGAGGACTTCCTAGGACACACTGGGCTCCTCTCCTAGAGGACTTCCTAGGACACACTGGGCTCCTCTCTTAGAGGACTTCCTAGGACACACTGGGCTCCTCTCCTAGAGGACTTCCTAGGACACACTGGGCTCCTCTCTCCTAGAGGACTTCCTAGGACACACTGGGCTCCTCTCTCCTAGACTCTTGGAGGACTTCCTAGGACACACTGGGCTCCTCTCTCCTAGACTCCTGGAGGACTTCCTAGGACACACTGGGCTCCTCTCTCCTAGAGGACTTCCTAGGACACACTGGGCTCCTCTCTCCTAGAGGACTTCCTAGGACACACTGGGCTCCTCTCTCCTAGAGGACTTCCTAGGACACACTGGGCTCCTCTCTTAGAGGACTTCCTAGGACACACTGGGCTCCTCTCCTAGAGGACTTCCTAGGACACACTGGGCTCCTCTCTCCTAGAGGACTTCCTAGGACATCGGATGTCGTATGTGTACAGATTGCAAAGCCCTCTGAGGAGAATTTGTGATTTTGGGCTCTACAAAATAAATTGAATAATGAGAATCTAAATGACTTTCTCATTAAAACGAACTAACAGGTGCTTTAAAGCTTCAACATGTTTTTAGTGACTAAAAGATCAAAGATGATGAAGCTTGCAACGTTAATCTGGTTCTAAAACAGAAGATTACAAACTGCTGCGCGCTTTAGTTCAGGCGTTCCTCAGGGTTCTATAGTTGGTCCTCTACACAGTGTTACGTAATACAACATAAACAAACATGTATCATGTGTCCTCAGAGCTCAACTTAATAACAGCAGTTATTAATCATGTTGATGTCTAATCGGACACCTTTACAGACTGGTTCAGTTCAGGAAACTAAAACATTTGGTTTCTGCTGCAATCACGTATTCTTTGGTTATTTTGTTGCTAACTTGTTATATTTGATATATTTATTAATGATCGTCTCTCTTATGGTTTCACTTTGAAACTGAACCTTTTAAATTGATATAAATGTTTAATAGTTAAATTAATGGATTGTCATTTTGAAAGGTTCACTGTGGACTTTCACACATTTAGTAGATTAGTAGTAGTATTCTCTTATTAATGGGTCTGTTTTGTTTATTTTTTTAAGAATAATAATTCATAAATGAATTGCTGCAGATAGATTATCTGTATCTAAAATATCCATACATTTCCAAATAATTTCAGTTCTATCTTTTTGAAAATGAATCTGAATTGTTGAGAATTTTACCAGATTATGCAAAATTTATATTCAACAATTAAAACATAAAAAAGATTAAAATCTTCCTGCAGCATCCTGAGCTCAGAGTGAAGCTGCTGCTGATAATACTAATGTGTAAATGTGTTAATGTGATAATAAAACTCACCCTGAAGATGAACAGACGGATGATCCAGTTCAGAGTCTGACAAACTGAGCCGGATCAGAAGACATTTATTCATCCAACTGCTGACTCAGCTCATGAGGACACGCCCACGTCCATATATGGAAACAGGAAGTATCCTGAGCGTGTTGATCTTTAGAGCCATTTCTTTTGAGAATGAACACACAACAAACTAAAGACATCAAAGAAGAACATGGACCTGAAGAAGAGTCACAGTGCAGAAGTTACTGATTCTTCCCAGAAGTTTTATCACATCAAGTAAATGTAGACTTTGAATTCTCTGAACAGTTCTCACTTCGGTTAAAGAAGTTAAAGACAGAAAAGTATGTTTGATTTTTCTCTCAGGAAACTTTTACATCCAGTTCTACTGAGCTGAGTCCACTTCATCTTTTCTTAGTTTCAGTTCAGTCTTATTTTAGATCATCTGTGGGAACTTTGAGTCACTCTGTTGGTATTGAGGACAACAAAGACTCAAGTTTGACCTTATCACCCAGTTCACATAATACATAACGCTATCAATGCATAACACTATCAATACATAACACTATCAATAACACTATCAATATATAACACTATCAATACATAACACTATCAATACATAACACTATCAATACATAATACCATCAATACATAACACTATCAATAACACTATCAATACATAACACTATCAATATATAATACCATCAATGCATAACACCATCAATACATAACACTATCAATAACACTATCAATGCATAACACTATCAATACATAATACTATCAATACATAATAATATCAATACATAACACTATCAATACATAATAATATCAATACATAATAATATCAATACATAACAATATCAATACATAACACGATCAATACATAACAATATCAATACATAACAATATCAATACATAACACTATCAATACATAACACTATCAACACATAATACTATCAATACATAACACTATCAATACATAACACTATCAACACATAATACTATCAATACATAATACTATCAATACATAACACTATCAATACATAACACTATCAATACATAACACTATCAATACATAACACTATCAATACATAATAATATCAATACATAATAATATCAATACATAACAATATCAATACATAACACGATCAATACATAACAATATCAATACATAACACTATCAATACATAACACTGTCAATACATAACACTATCAATACATAACAATATCAATACATAACAATATCAATACATAACACTATCAATACATAACACTATCAATACATAACAATATCAATACATAACACTATCAATACATAACACTATCAATATATAACACTATCAATACATAACAATATCAATACATAACACTATCAATACATAACAATATCAATACATAACACGATCAATACATAACACTATCAATACATAACACTATCAATACATAACAATATCAATACATAACACGATCAATACATAACACGATCAATACATAACACGATCAATACATAACACTATCAATACATAACACTATCAATACATAACACTATCAATACATAACACTATCAATACATAACACTATCAATACATAACAATATCAATACATAACACTATCAATACATAACACTATCAATACATAATACTATCAATACATAACAATATCAATACATAACACTATCAATACATAACACTATCAATACATAACACTATCAATACATAACACTATCAATACATAATACTATCAATACATAACACTATCAATACATAACACTATCAATACATAACACTATCAATACATAACACTATCAATACATAACACTATCAATACATAACACTATCAATACATAATACTATCAATACATAACACTATCAATACATAACACTATCAATACATAACACTATCAATACATAATACTATCAATACATAACACTATCAATACATAACACTATCAATACATAACACTATCAATACATAACACTATCAATACATAACACTATCAATACATAACACTATCAATACATAACACTATCAATACATAACACGATCAATACATAACACTATCAATACATAATAATATCAATACATAATAATATCAATACATAACACTATCAATACATAACACTATCAATACATAACACTATCAATACATAACACTATCAATACATAACACTATCAATACATAACACTATCAATACATAACACTATCAATACATAACACTATCAATACATAACACTATCAATACATAACACTATCAATACATAACACTATCAATACATAATACTATCAATACATAACACTATCAATACATAACACTATCAATACATAACACTATCAATACATAACAATATCAATACATAACACGATCAATACATAACACGATCAATACATAACACGATCAATACATAACACTATCAATACATAACACTATCAATACATAACACTATCAATACATAACACTATCAATACATAACACTATCAATACATAACACTATCAATACATAACAATATCAATACATAACACTATCAATACATAACACTATCAATACATAATACTATCAATACATAACAATATCAATACATAACACTATCAATACATAACACTATCAATACATAACACTATCAATACATAACACTATCAATACATAACACTATCAATACATAACACTATCAATACATAACACTATCAATACATAACACTATCAATACATAACACTATCAATACATAACACTATCAATACATAACACTATCAATACATAATACTATCAATACATAACACTATCAATACATAACACTATCAATACATAACACTATCAATACATAATACTATCAATACATAACACTATCAATACATAACACTATCAATACATAACACTATCAATACATAACACTATCAATACATAACACTATCAATACATAACACTATCAATACATAACACTATCAATACATAACACTATCAATACATAACACTATCAATACATAACACGATCAATACATAACACTATCAATACATAATAATATCAATACATAATAATATCAATAACACTATCAATACATAACACTATCAATACATAACACTATCAATACATAACACTATCAATGCATAACACTATCAATACATAACACTATCAATACATAACACTATCAATGCATAACACTATCAATACATAACACTATCAATACATAACACTATCAATACATAACACTATCAATACATAACACTATCAATACATAATACTATCAATACATAATAATATCAATAACACTATCAATACATAACACTATCAATGCATAATACTATCAATGCATAACACTATCAATGCATAACACTATCAATACATAACACTATCAATACATAACACTATCAATACATAACACTATCAATACATAACACTATCAATACATAATACTATCAATACATAATAATATCAATAACACTATCAATACATAACACTATCAATGCATAATACTATCAATGCATAACACTATCAATGCATAACACTATCAATACATAACACTATCAATGCATAACACTATCAATGCATAACACTATCAATGCATAACACTATCAATGCATAACACTATCAATACATAACACTATCAATACATAACACTATCAATACATAACACTATCAATACATAACACTATCAATACATAACACTATCAATACATAACACTATCAATACATAACACTATCAATACATAACACTATCAATACATAACACTATCAATACATAACACTATCAATACATAACACTATCAATACATAACACTATCAATACATAACACTATCAATACATAACACTATCAATACATAACACTATCAATACATAACACTATCAATACATAACACTATCAATACATAACACTATCAATACATAACACTATCAATACATAACACTATCAATACATAACACTATCAATACATAACACTATCAATACATAACACTATCAATACATAACAATATCAATACATAACACTATCAATACATAACACTATCAATACATAACACTATCAATACATAACACTATCAATACATAACACTATCAATACATAACACTATCAATACATAACACTATCAATACATAACACTATCAATACATAACACTATCAATACATAACACTATAATACATAACACTATCAATACATAACACTATCAATACATAACACTATCAATACATAACACTATCAATACATAACACTATCAATACATAACACTATCAATACATAACACTATCAATAACACTATCAATACATAACACTATCAATACATAACACTATCAATACATAACACTATCAATACATAACACTATCAATACATAACACTATCAATACATAACACTATCAATATATAACACTATCAATATATAACACTATCAATACATAACAATATCAATATATAACACTATCAATACATAACAATATCAATACATAACACTATCAATATATAACACTATAAATACATAACAATATCAATACATAACACTATCAATACATAACACTATCAATATATAACACTATCAATACATAACACTATCAATACATAACACTATCAATACATAACACTATCAATATATAACACTATCAATACATAACAATATCAATACATAACACTATCAATACATAACACTATCAATACATAACACTATCAATATATAACACTATCAATACATAACACTATCAATATATAACACTATCAATACATAACACTATCAATACATAACACTATCAATACATAACACTATCAATACATAACACTATCAATACATAACACTATCAATACATAACACTATCAATACATAACACTATCAATACATAACACTATCAATACATAACACTATCAATACATAACACTATCAATACATAACACTATCAATACATAACACTATCAATACATAACACTATCAATACATAACAATATCAATACATAACACTATCAATACATAACACTATCAATACATAACACTATCAATACATAACACTATCAATACATAACACTATCAATACATAACACTATCAATACATAACACTATCAATACATAACACTATCAATACATAACACTATCAATACATAACACTATAATACATAACACTATCAATACATAACACTATCAATACATAACACTATCAATACATAACACTATCAATACATAACACTATCAATACATAACACTATCAATAACACTATCAATACATAACACTATCAATACATAACACTATCAATACATAACACTATCAATACATAACACTATCAATACATAACACTATCAATATATAACACTATCAATATATAACACTATCAATACATAACAATATCAATACATAACACTATCAATACATAACAATATCAATACATAACACTATCAATACATAACACTATCAATACATAACAATATCAATACATAACACTATCAATACATAACACTATCAATACATAACACTATCAATACATAACACTATCAATACATAACACTATCAATACATAACACTATCAATACATAACACTATCAATACATAACAATATCAATACATAACACTATCAATACATAACACTATCAATACATAACACTATCAATACATAACACTATCAATACATAACACTATCAATACATAACACTATCAATACATAACACTATCAATACATAACACTATCAATACATAACACTATCAATACATAACACTATCAATACATAACACTATCAATACATAACACTATCAATACATAACACTATCAATATATAACACTATCAATACATAACACTATCAATATATAACACTATCAATACATAACACTATCAATACATAACACTATCAATACATAACACTATCAATATATAACACTATCAATACATAACACTATCAATACATAACACTATCAATACATAACACTATCAATACATAACACTATCAATACATAACCCTCACAAAGACTCATGTTTGACCTCATCATCCAGTTCTGACACCACCAGCTGAGTTTAACTGATCCGAGTCGAACTGTTCAGACTGATCCTCTGAACTGGTCTTGGTCTGTTTGATGAACAGTTTGAATGAACGTGGACGTTAAGTATTCAGATCAAGTAGCTCCTAAAAATAAAATGTGTCAGATTTAGTCAGATATTGAAATACTCAATCATCATTTATGTAAATATAAGGATCAGATTCAACTCAGTATCAGCTGATATTTAATGATAGAAGAGTCAAAAATACCACAAACATGCTTCCTGCCGTAAATCACAGAGAGAAATATGAAACTTTATAGAACTTTACATCACAGCATGATGTGAGACCTGAACATCTGGGAAGTTTAAAACTGGATACGAGGACGGACGATGTGTGACCGGGACCATTCTGATCCACAAGGGTGTCATCAGGAACCTTCAGGGTCACATGACCACAAGGAAACCACAGAGAACTCGGAGTGATTCAACTTCCTCAAAGTGGACCTGCAGCTTCACTAAAACTGAAGTATGGCAGCATCCGACAGGAAAGAAGTGGTTTGATATTAAATGATATATTCAAGTCATGATTATCCCCTAATGAGGCAAAATCAAATACATGGATCCAAAGCTAAATATGGCCACAAGCAGTCATTTTGGGTGCAGCATATTTTTCTAGGAAGCAGCTCGATGAACTGAATCAAAGAATCAGATGAGCAAAGTTTAATTCAAGGCAAGATGAGATTATTAGTATAGCACATTTCAACAAGGTAATTCAAAGTGCTTCACATAAAACCATGAAAACCATCAAAACATAAGGCGAAATAAAAAGTGTAAAAAGCAGTGTAAGAAATAAAATACAGCAGTAAAATGCAGAAATGTATTAATATCCTTGAATCTGGTTCAATTAAAGGCAGCAGCAAACAGAAAGTCTTCAATCTTGATTTAAAGGAGCTGAGGGTCTCAGCAGACCTGCAGCTTTCTGGACTTTGTTCCAGATATGTGGAGCAGAAACACTGAACGCTGCTTCTCCATGTTTAGTTCTGACTCTGGGAACAGAAAGTAGACCGGTCCCAGATGACCTGAGGGCTCGGGATGGTTCATAAGGTAGCAGCAGATCAGAGATGTATTTTGGCCCTAAACCATTCAGTGCTTTGTAAACCAACAGCAGGATTTTAAAGTCAATTCTTTGTTGGACAGGAAGCCAGTGCAAAGACCTCAGAACTGGAGTGATGTGATCCACCCTCCTGGTCTTAGTGAGGACTCGAGCTGCAGCGTTCTGAATCAGCTGCAGCTTTCTGACGGACTTGTTACAGAGACCTGTAAACACACCGTTACAGTAGTCCAGTCTGCTGAAGATAAATGCATGGACACGTTTTACCTGTTGAGACAGAAGTCCTCTAATCCTTGATATATTCTTCAGGCGATAGTAGGCTGATTTTGTAATTGTCTTGATATGGCTGTTCAGGTTGAGGTCTGAATCCATAACTACATCTAGATTTCTGGCTTGTTTGTGGTTTTTTAACATCAGTGATTGAAGCTGAGCGCTGACTTTCAATTGTTCGTCCTTGGTACCAAAAACAATTACTTCTGTTTTATCTTTGTTTAATTGAAGAACATTCTGGCATATCCAGTTGTGTTCAATGCAGTTACCCAGCCCTTGTATGGGATTATAGTCCCCTGGTGACATAGTATGTAGATTTGTGTGTCGTCTGCATAATTATGATAACACACTTTGTTGTTTTCCATAATCTCAGCCAGTGGAAGCATGTAGATGTTGAACAGAAGAGGCCCCAGTATTGAACCTTGGGTAACACCACATGTCCTACAGACAGATCCCCCAGGTGGGGCAGTCCAGGTCACCCCCACAGCGTCGACCTCTTGTGAATCAGGACCGTCGGAAAGTGCTTCACCTGTGGCCGAAGGTCCATTCAGCTTGTTCTGTGAATAACGTAATAGAGAGAGAGCGACAAGCTAATCGAGCAACTAGGCCACGCCCGGTTTGTGTCCACTCTTGATCTCACCAAAGGTTTCATCCAACAGATGATGGACCAGGTGCTCCGGCCTCGGCTACACTATTGGGAGAGTGGAGGCCATCACCACCTGGTCTAAAGTAAAAACTACCCTTTGGACTTGTGAGCTATTATCAGTGTTTTATCCCTTTGCTACCACTGCAGCCAGCCACACCATGAGCATCACTCAAAACCTCCTTCAGAGCCTCATCAGACCATCTTTTGACTGTGTGAGTGACAGCTGGCTGCCTGTTTCAGAGGTTTGTAGGCAGGAGGTGAACCAGGTTATGAAATGAATCCAGTATTTTACTGTCTGGTGTGGCAGGTAACATATTGATTGTAACTAACAATCATCCACCAGCATCGCTGTCAGCTTCTCTCCCAGCAGAGTTGGCCTGATGGTGGAGAGGACAGTTAGTCCTGGAACCAGTGAGGGTCTCAGTCCTGGAACCAGTGAGGGTCTTCCTGCCCCTCCAAACCTCTCAGGTTGTTCTGCTGTAGCTGAACAAACCAAAAGCAACATTAAACTGTCACTTTTATTGATTGAAATCAACCTTACCTTCTACCTTTAATCTGAGAACAGAAAACACTTTAAACACAAACTGCTTTTTTCCCCAGAGGATTTTAGACAAAAAACATTTGAACTTTGAACTAAATGTGTAATTTTTCTTTTCAGACAAAATCATCTCCAAATAACAACAAATTCGATGGAATCATCCGTTTTCAGAACCGTTTTATATGTTAGAAAAGTCACTGATGATCTCCATCTCATCTCACCCCAAACAAGTGCTGTGGACTTCTGTAATCTTTGGGTCAGTGTTAGCAGTGATTCATAGACTTCTGTAATCTTTGGGTCAGTGTTAGCAGTGATTCATAGACTTCTGTAATCGTTCAGGACTAATGAGAGAAAGTTACTGTTGTGAGCTAAACTTAAAAGGCTTGTTCTCTGTATGGTGGCCTTTCTAAGACATTTCAGGCTCAACTCTACCGGGACACAGAAGGAGAGCCGGAGAACATCTCGGTTAGAGTGGTTTGTTTTCTGGAGGAAGAGGAGGAGGTGGGGGTCTTTGTGGAGGGTCTGGTGGGGGGGGTTCCAGATGAGGAGGGGGTGCAGGTCTTTGAGGAGGTTCTGGTGGGCTGGCGGAGCGGGTATGGGTCTGAGGATCCTCTGCGTCTGTCGGTGGCTCTCTGCTTCTCCTCCTGGTCCAGCTCCTTCTGCAGAAGCAAAGCTAACCGCCGGTCCTCCCCCTCCTGCCGCTGTCTGCTCAGAAGCTCCGCCTCCAATTCAGCTATCCCCAACAAGTCCGCCCGGGGGGGGGCGGACTCTTCCAACTCAGAGCTCTTCCTCTTGGAGGATCCATCTCCAGTCATGTGACTCCCGTGGGTCCGGGGGTGAAAGTGGACCTCCACTGAGGCTGACGGAGGATCTGATCCGTAGTAATCTAGTCTGGGGGGGGGGCGCTCCACTTGAGAGACGAGGATGTTCTCCTGAAACAGGAAGTTTGATTATTTTCAGTTTAAATTCAACAACATCAAAACGTTTTTTCTCCCCTTAAAAGCAACAGTTAAAGATCCTTTTTTTTTAAACATATATGAAATGTGACTTTAGGGACAGTTAGCTTAGCATAAAGAGCTTAGTTTACACTACAAAATATAAACATTGGTGAGTGAAGAAAAAGACTTAACTTCAAGTTTAACTGTTCCTTTAAGATGTAAACAACTTTAATGGAGGATGTTCAGGTCTAATGCTGTGTTCACACCATACGCGGCGTTCAACTGTCCGCCATTAACCATGAAAAAACAACCTCTTTCTGCTTAGTACGTGTTGTGGAAGTCACAGATATCCCGGGAAACTAAACGCCGTCATGTCTGGTTCATAATATTGTCCAGAGGAGCTCCGTGGATTTCATCGAGCTGTATTCACTGTGTCTAGCAAGCCACAGGTCGCTGTTTACTACAGCTGTATGAACACTAAATAAACTGATTTGGCTGTGATTCAACAGCAATAAACCGACAAAAAGGGACTCCGAAATAACTACGTAATGATGCCGATTTGTAGGCTACTTGTCTTCTCAATGGAGCTCTGATGGATCGGTACTCGGCTATGCTAACATCGTAGCAGCTCCACCAGCACTCAATAACGTCATGTAGACGTAAATACGGCAGTGTCTATTCATTGTTTGTACCGTATGGTTTACACACACACACGTGTACACATAGTTTGGTCCGGTCTCTGTTGATATGAGGTATCGTAGAGCTCTGGGTGAACACAGACGGCTACAGGATTTATTTCCTGATTCAACAACGGCAGGAAGTCAGTGATGACGGGGGGAGCAAGTTGAAAGTTGAAAAATTTCAACTCACGCGATTTGGCGTTCGACGCAAATTCGCGCCAATCACGCCGCGCCAGTCTCATGGCCTCTGTGCAGAGACTTTGTATGTATTCTCGCCACGTTTGGTGTGAACGCAGCATCACAGATGTGACGACATTACCTTGTTGGCCATGAAGCTGCAGTCTTTGGAGCTGCTGTTGGATGGAAGAGGACACAGAAACCTGGGACACACATGAGACCACAAATTCATTATTACCATCATGACTGACAGAGAACACACTTCTGATCAGAAACTATCAATGACCCCTTACTCTTACTGGTCTTAATGGAACCAGCTTCATCAAATCACTGGTACCTGAAACAACAAGTGGACTTACTTCTCCATCTGTCCTCCGCTGACCTTCTTCTTCTTCTTCGCTGGAGTGATGTCAGTAGGACCAACGTTGTCCTGAGAGACGGAAGCAGAGTTCTGCAGGAGAAACAAACTATTAATGTAAACATATATATATATATATATATATATATATATATAGTTCTTCATTCACAGAAACACTGACCAGCTGGCTGCTGATCAGTCTGGCCAGTCTCTCGTCGTCTTGGCGCCTCCTCGTCTCCTCCTGCAGCAGCTCCTCCTCCTCAGCCAGCAGACTCTGGATGAACTCCTCACTCGCTCTCCTCTCCTCCTCGTCCAGTACTCGCTTCTCCTCCATCAGCTGACAACAACAACAACAAGGACCTGAACCAACTGAATGACATGTTCTGAGCAGGATCAGAATATAATTTAACATAATTGGTGTCCGATCACCTGAAACTAAGAGTCGTTGTGTTTTCATGAGCTCAGAATGAGTCCTTCATATTTATGGTTTCTACAGGAGCCCGGAAGGGACAAACCAAACACCGACTCTCGAGAGACTTATGTTTTTACGTTATCTGAAGGTCGGGATAGGAACTGAAACCTGGTATTAATATCTCAGTGGAAACTTATCTAGAATGTCAAATATATTCCACTGTATTAAGCAACTTTGCTGTTGTAAACATTACTGCTGCTGTAGAAACTATATTTAGTTATGTTCAAAATATAAATAAACTCTAATCCTGTTTTGAATTGATTTTAAATGATCCCTGTTCTTCAAAACATGTATTGAGAGTATTGATAAGAGTAGCTTCTAGTAAAGATACTCATCTCTAACTGTGGCGCTCAAACACAAAGATCTCTAAATCTTACACACTGTTCCTTTGAATACAATGAAAACACACAATCTTGAAATCTATTTAGAAATGTATAAAAACTACCAGCACTTAAAGTCTGTAATGATTAAATAGTTTATTAAAAAGGGACAGTTAGTCCCATAAAAATGTGTGTAAATCAACCTATCGCTCAATAACACTCACTTATTACAGTAATAATCATAATTATTATTATGACAACATAATTATAATAAATATTGTAGAATAAACTTACTTTGGTGACCTGGTCCTCATATTCCTGCTTCAGCTCTCCAGGCTGACTCACTCTGGGAAAACACACCGAGACTACACACACACACACACACACACACACGCGCGCGCGCACGCACACACAGTGTTTCTGCAGCTTATTGTTGAATTCAGAGATTTTATTGTCTCTACAGAGTTCCCCTGTATTTTCATCTCATTTCACAAGAATAACAATACATTTTATTTGTATTATTATAACAAGGTACTCAAAGGCCCTTTACCTGGTAAAAACAGAAACAATAAAAGCAGTAACAATAGAAACAAAAGACATAACATAACAGCAATGAACAAAAACATACATAACTAACTTCACTGGTTAAAAGTTGATTTAAATAGACGAGGTTTAAGGGTTGGAGAATGTCTGAGGAGTTGGAGGGGAGAGATCCTGAGGGAGGGGGCCCTGACCCCCCAGGTCTGATGCTTGGACCAAGTAGGGGGTCAGGAGGTAGGAGTCGGTGGATCTGAGGTTGCGGGGGGAGAGTGTTGGTGCAGGAGGTCAAAAAGGTAGGAGGGGGTTTAGGGTTGTGAAGGGCTTTACGTGTTTGCATGTTTAACAATTTGCTTAATAGTTAACTTAACAATGTTGGTATGCTTAACAATGTTGGTATGCTTAACAATGTTGGTATGTTTAACAATGTTTGTTTGCTTAACAATGTTGGTATGCTAAACAATGTTGGTTTGCTTAACAATATTGGTATGTTTAACAATGTTGGTATGTTTAACAATGTTGGTATGTTTAACAATGTTTGTTTGCTTAACAATGTTGGTATGCTAAACAATGTTGGTTTGCTTAACAATGTTGGTATGTTTAACAATGTTGGTATGTTTAACAATGTTGGTATGTTTAACAATGTTTGTTTGCTTAACAATGTTTGTTTGTTTAACAATGTTGGTATGTTTCACAATGTTTGTTTGCTTAACAATGTTTGTTTGCTTAACAATGTTGGTATGCTTAACAATGTTGGTATGCTTAACAATGTTGGTATGTTTAACAATGTTTGTTTGTTTAACAATGTTGGTATGTTTAACAATGTTGGTATGCTTAACAATGTTGGTATGTTTAACAATGTTTGTTTGCTTAACAATGTTTGTTTGTTTAACAATGTTGGTATGTTTAACAATGTTGGTATGCTTAACAATGTTGGTATGCTTAACAATGTTGGTATGTTTAACAATGTTTGTTTGCTTAACAATGTTTGTTTGTTTAACAATGTTGGTATGTTTAACAATGTTGGTATGCTTAACAATGTTGGTATGTTTAACAATGTTGGTATGCTTAACAATGTTGGTATGTTTAACAATGTTGGTATGTTTAACAATGTTTGTTTGCTTAACAATGTTGGTATGCTAAACAATGTTGGTTTGCTTAACAATATTGGTATGTTTAACAATGTTGGTCTGTTTAACAATGTTGGTATGTTTAACAATTTTGGTATGTTTAACAATGTTGGTTTGTTTAACAATGTTGGTATGTTTAACAATGTTAGTATGTTTAACAATGTTGGTATGTTTAACAATGTTTGTTTGCTTAACAATGTGTGTATGTTTAACAATGGTGGTATGTTTAACAATGTTTGTTTGCTTTACAATGTTGGTATGTTTAACAATGTTGGTATGTTTAACAATGTTTGTTTGCTTAACAATGTTGGTATGTTTAACAATGTTGGTATGTTTAACAATGTTTGTTTGCTTTACAATGTTGGTATGTTTAACAATGTTTGTTTGCTTTACAATGTTAGTATGTTTAACAATGTTGGTATGTTTAACAATGTTTGTTTGCTTAACAATGTTGGTATGTTTAACAATGTTGGTATGTTTAACAATGTTGGTATGTTTAACAATGTTTGTTTGCTTTACAATGTTGGTATGTTTAACAATGTTTGTTTGCTTAACAATGTTGGTATGTTAAACAATGTTTGTATGCTTAACAATGTTTGTATGCTTGCTGGTCAGATTGTTATTAGAACACAACAAACATACAACTCTCCTCTCCCCAATAATATAAAGAAATAAATGAACACAACCAGCTTCATGATATCACTTATTATGAGGATCATCAGCAGTATTATGGGATGTCTGTGTGTGTTGGTACCTCCTGGATCCTCCTCGGCGGCGTCCTGCCCGTTGAGGCGGCGCTGACACTGCAGAGGGAAGCAGGTCTGGATCTGGTCCCACAGCTGCTGGTCCACCAGCGTGTTCTTCCTGCTGTTCAGACGAGCCCAGGTGGAAACTCTCTTCCTGCACAGAGGACAGCACAGCGTGGCTTTATCCACCGACTCCAGGAAGCACACCTGTAAACACATATAATAATGTATTTAATACTATAGTATAATAAATAGTATTTACACAGCTGAAATGCTGTGTGGGGTCTCCTGGTGGTGATCAGATGTTGTTTTACAGTACAAATCACACTCTCCCCAGACAGGGTGCATAATAGACAATGAACTTAGTACGTAACTGATTCCTTTACTGGAACTTTGAAGTCTCCTCCTACCAGCTGAACCCAGGACACTTCTTTAGTGATCCTGATGGAGACTTTTGGAAACAGGAAGTAAAGTGGCCCTTAAATGTTTCCCTGTGGGACCCCATATTTAGTGGTAGTGGTGTGGACATTGTTCTCTGATCACTGTAGATGATAACAGGCAGAGCCCAGTTCCCTGAGATTTGTGATACGACTGGCTGGCCTTCACTAGCACACAGGCAGAACTCCTCCTCAACCCCTGCACTCAGCCGGACAAAGCCAAGGACAGCTGAGAAAAATAGAACCAGCAAAAATAACTCCACAAGAACCAAGCCTACAACTTCCAAACAGATTTACTCCATTGTCGCAGGATCCTAAATCTCCATCTGATGGCCTGGACAAGCAGCTATCTCCTCAAAGCAGGGTAAGAACTGAGAGTAAATGTGAGAGTAAAAGGCTGCAGGCAAAGCTTGTGACTGGGCCTGAGACTCTGATTGTTGGTGACTATGCTGTCAGATGTCAGAACACTGTGCAGCAAGAATACCAAAATACTCTGCTTTCTGAAAGATATGGTCTCTAACATGAGAGATAAAATCCTGGACATCGTGGCTGACCATCCCACGGTGAAAAACATCATCGTGCATACAGGAAGCTGTGATGTTGTGAAACAGTCTGAAGTTCTGAAGCGAGACCTTATTGATCTGTTAAACACAGTCAGCTCTGTCAAGGCTGAGGTGTTCATCAGTGGCCCTCTTCCACCAGTCAGAGGAGGAGATGAAGGATTCAGCAGGCTGTTTGCACTGAACGAATGGCTGTCAACTGCATGTACTGACCATTCAGTACATTTTATCAACAATTTCTACCTTTTCTGGGAGCGCAGACATCTTTTTACAGCGCATGGAGTTTGCTTGAACAAGTCAGGGGTAAAACTGTTTACCTCGAACCTATTTTTCTCCCTGCGTCACCCGTCTGTCCCTACTGCCAAGGACAAGATACAAGAGGAGTCTAAACAAGAGATAACCACACAGCATCGCCATGGAGACCTGACGGGAAGGATGCAACCGACTAAGGAGATCCACGAGGAGGAGTCTCCAACCTCATCATCAGGGACCGCCTCTGATCTCACACTTTCTCCCCCCCTCCAAGAGGAGTCTTTACCTCCCTCACCAGCACGCACTTCCACCCCCCAGACTCCATCCAGGTCCCCCTCCTCTCTACTCACACTCTCCCCATCCTCCCCCCACCTGGAGTTCACTGACAACATGAAAGAGCTGGTCATTGCTGGACCCAAACTCACTCTCCGCTACACTCACATTTTGTCTCCTATAATCTCTCCTTAACGTACAGCCCCACCTCCACCACTGGCTCTAAGTTCTCAGCCAGTTTTGATACAATCGGTGAAGTTAGAGCGCCCTGCCCCTCCCCCACTTCCACCACGGCTCTGCAACCATAAATGCAATAATTGATATCTTCTGGGTCCAGGCTACAAGGCTAATGACACCAATGACTCTCTCCAGGAGAAGTCGGGGCCCTGTATGCAGCGAGCCTTCTCAACTCCTGTCCTGATAGTTTATAGAAAAAGAAAGGTGAGGCTGCGAAGATACAACAGTGAATCTGCAAACTTAACATTCAGTCTTCGTCAGCCTGTCCAAATAAATTGGGCAAATAAAGCTTTAAACACATTAAACTTAGAGACCTGACATTTAATAAAGCTGTCAGGAAAACATTTTGAGTCAATGATTTTATTGTTAGGCACAAACTGGACATTTTGTTTTTAACTGAAACTTGGTTAAACCAAGATAACAGTGCAGCTGTTCTTAATAATAACAATGCATTTTATTTGCAACGCACTTTTCATTCGGAAAATCTCAGAGTGCCACTGAGCCAGTACATAGTAAAAACATAGTTAAAACAAACTATAATAAAAATAACTAGTAAACATAAGCACAATAAAGAAATTAAAAACTAAAAGAATGATTGAATCAACACCTCACAACTTCAGGTTCATGAGTGAAACAAGAGCGCATAAGAAAGGAGGTGGAGCTGCTATTTTATTTAGTGTTTCTCTTCATAAAGCAGATGTCCTTTGGTCATTTTACTTCTTTTGAATATGTGGCTCTGAATTCCACTCAAGCTTTATTCCTAAACATTTACAGACCGCCTAAATATTGTGCAACCTTCTTTGATGAGTTTACTGAACTGCTGTCTGTAATCTGTATTGATTTTGACTGTGTTGTTATTGTTGGTGATTTTAATATCCATGTTGATAATCCCCAGGACAGAGGGTCTATAGAACTATGTGGTGTCCTTGATAACTATGATCTGACTCAGCATGTGACAGGACCCACCCACAACAGGGGGCACACTCTGGACCTAATCATCACCAAAGGCAGGGGCGGACTGGCCATCGGGGAGACCGGGGGAATCCCCGGTAGGCCGACGGGGTTTTGGGCCGGTCCGATACCGGCCCACCTCCATCACTAACCGGTTCTCGCTCTGAGATCGCCGACCCCGACTGTATTCTATGCTTCACAGAACACGTTACATTGACTCTAATACTTAAAGTCAATATATTATAGTGAATATTATTAAACGATATATATATATATATATATATATATATATATATTATATTATTATACGATATATATATTATACAGCATATTATTATATGATATATATTATTATATTATACTGAATTCCCTGTGTGGGTGACACAAATAAGACGTCCTGACGTGTTTGTCAAAGTGTTATTTACTGCTTTTTTCATGTTGGAATAAAAGTTAAATATTTAACTGCAAAGTAGTAATATGTGTTTGATACCTTAATGTTTTGCATTAAATCATTCTGGGATGTTTGCTGACATTGATTGGATGTGGCTCAGCCCTACAGAGAACATGTTCCACCAGCTCCACTGCGTAGAACCATCTGATACTAGCCCAGAGTTCAGCATATTCATCCAGCTAACTATACCTTGGAGTGTTACAATAGCCAGTATTATTTTATTCAATGTGTCCATCAGGCAAATTGGTGGATCCAAATGTTGTAAAAAAAAAAACATATATGATGTAATTTCTTTGTAATCATCCAAAATAATGTTAAGTGTATGGTATTTTTCCAAGTAGGCCACTGACTGGTCGATACGTGCGATGCATTGAGTGGGCAAACCGCCGTGTATTGGAAGTTAGGATTTTATTCTCATATACATTTTTACACATACACGAAATTTGTCTCTGCATTTGACCCACCCCTGTATACAGGGAGCAGTGGGCGCCATTGATCGGCGCCCGGGGAGCCGATCAACCGGGGAGTCCGGTTCCCAGACGACCTCTTAACCCAGTGAGCCACGGTCGTTGAGTGGGCCGGTCTGACAGTAAACTCCCGGGCCACTTTTTTTCCCCCAGTCCGCCCCCGACCAAAGGTGTAAACATTTCCACGGTCGCTGTGACTGATGTTGCACTCTCTGATCATCTCTGTGTTTTCTTTGAGTGCAATCTCCTTGCACACAACGCGTTACATCTCTGAAAACCAGTGGCGGGCCGTGCATTTTATACCTGGGCCTTCACTGCTGTCCTGCAGCTGAAATACCACCTTATAACCACATGATGGCGCCACAGCTATTATTCATCTTTAAGGCTGTAACTATGTACATCTTCGTATTAAACCGTTCGGTACGAGTCGTTTGAATAATGCTATTATGGTTCACCGACCACAGAATACAGGTCCTGCCATGGCCATCACAGTCCCCCGACCTAAACCCCACAGAAGACCTGTGGGATGAGCTGAAGAGAGTCCACAAGCGTCGACCTCGGGATCTGAAGGATGTGGAGAGATTGTGCATGGAGGAATGGTCTCAGATCCAGTGCCATGTGTTCACCAACCTCATCACGCATTACAGGAGAAGACTCAGAGCTGTTCTCTTGGCAAAGGGAGGCTGCACAGAAGATCAAATGAAGGGTGCCAATAATTGTGGCACATATATTTTTGAGAAAACTATTTGTTTCAGGATAAGAATTGAATGTTTCTTTCAATTATGTTACTTCAGTTAAAGGTTAGATTTTTGTGAATATCTTGAATGAAAGATCACGAGGATAAACAATAAAGACGGTTTCACTAAAGGGTGCCAGTGATTCTGGAGGGCGCTGTATTCTAATGAGCTTCCCTTCTGTTTGGAGGTTGGAGTCTTGTTCCATAGATGATTTTACATCCAGAGTAGTGTGTGTGTGTGTGTGTGTTACCTTGCAGAAGGTGTGTGTACATGGTAGTGTAACTGGCTCCATGAAGATCTCCAGACAGACTGGACAGCGACAGTCGTCCAGAGACAGAGCTCCTCTTCTGCTCCTCTCTTCTCTGTCTGACACCTTCACATCCGACACCGGCGCCGCCATCTTCTTCCTCATCTTCCTCTTCTTCTATAGTTGGTCACAGTTCTGCAGGGAGGAGTCAGTTGATCAGACCATAGGAGGAACTACAAATATCAGAATGCATTTATCAAACGTATTAATATTACATAACATTAAATTAAACACATAGCAACAAGAACTACATACTAAATACTAATTAATTGTGATTTAATAGCAAATACCTGTTTGAAGTGTATGATTCTAAAAATACTTTGGAACTCGTGACAAAATATTTAAAAACATTTCGAACTTCTGGTATCAGAGTCTGTCTCAAACTCGTCCGATCAATTCATTCAGTTCGTAATATATATATTAGTGCTGGGCAACGATTAAAATATTTGATCGCGATTAATCTCATTGTTATGGTAACTAACGCGCACACACACACACACACACACACACCTGACTATAGGATGTTTGCTGGCTTTGATCCCACTGTTCTTGTCATCCTCTTGTTGTTATGTATATGTATTGTCTGTTGTCTCTCAATAAATAAATAAAAAATAATAACAATTATAATAAATTTTAAAAAATGCGATAACGCGCGATAAAATAATTGTCGGCGTTAATTAATGAATGCGTTAACGCGAAATTAACGCGTTAACTTGCCCAGCACTAATTATATATAATTATATATATATATAATTATATATATAATTATATATATATATATATAATTATATATATATATAATTATATATATATATATATAATTATATATATATATATATATATATAATTATATATATATATATATATATATATATATATATAATTATATATATATATATATATATATAATTATATATATATATATATATATATATATATATAATTATATATATATATATATATATATAATTATATATATATATATATATATATATATATATATAATTATATATATATATATATATATATATAATTATATATATATATATATAATTATATATATATATATATATATATATATATATAATTATATATATATATATATAATTATATATATATATATATATATATATATAATTATATATATATATATATAATTATATATATATATATATATATATATAATTATATATATATATATATATATATATATAATTATATATATATATATATATATAATTATATATATATATATATATATATATATATATATAATTATATATATATATATATAATTATATATATATATATATATATAATTATATATATATATATATATAATTATATATATATATATATAATTATATATATATATATATATATATATAATTATATATATATATATATATATATATAATTATATATATATATATATAATTATATATATATATATATAATTATATATATATATATATATATATATAATTATATATATAATTATATATATATATAATTATATATATATATATATATATATATAATTATATATATATATATATATATATATAATTATATATATATATATATATATATATAATTATATATATATATATATATCTCATCTCAAAAATGTGAGAGATTTTCCACTTTAATCTCAGATTTTCTTCCTCACATAAAGGATGTTTTTATCTACAACGGTCGGAATATGTTGTTGTAGTTTTAGGATTTCAGGATTTTTTCCTCTTTATGTTGAATGTCTTAATGTTGAAATAAGTGTTTTCACTTTGATATGATTTCAGTTTTATAATCTGTCAATAATATGAATCTAATAAATCCTGACTCTGGGTAAGTTTGCAATAATACAAATATTAAATAACGGCTATTATTTTGTACATGTGTTGACGTCATGTGTTGATTATCATAACGTGCGGCCCGGCCGCTAACAGCAGTCGTGGCTGATCACCTGGTCCAGTGAGCTCTGCTGCCGGGTACATACACCCCACACGCGTCCACATCACTGATGTCACTGACTGACACTTCACAAAGGGAACTACTTCTTTATTTAGTTAAAATAAATACTTCACCACCATCCCTTGTGTCTCGTCCATATTTGTCCTAATAGCCGGGTTATGACAATAATCAATAGGAGACATTGATAAAACTATAAACACACGTTAATGATGACGAAAATATTAATTATTATTAATAGAGAACTCAGAGCTTCAATCATAAAGTTATCAAACTTTTAAAGTTTAAAACGGAGAAACAAGTCGGAAGTTGGAGCTAACTCGATGCTAACGTTAGCATCGAGTTAGCTGTGCTAGAGGACTCACCTAAAGTCTCAACAGGTTAACACACACAGGTAAAGATGAATATAGTTCTTAGTACTGTACTATAGTACTCTATATATGTACTGTGACGTGTTCACTCACCTGAGCTACGTTCACCTGCACGTTTAAAACCTCCGTTAATGCTAAAGTTAGCTCGAACAGATCCACCCGCGTCTATCGAGCGCTGACACACTGCTCATGCGCACGATCTGTGCTCCTTCCGGGATCGTCGGAAATTACAACTTCTTCTTCTTCTTTCAAATGTTCCATTACTGCCACCTTCAGGTTATTGATGATCAGTATCTATTATATTTAATAAACACTAAATAACCTCCCTGAGCATAATATATTTATATATAAATACATATATTATTGAGTTGTGTTTATGTTTGTGTGGACAGACAGACACTCAGAGGAAGTGAACCTGCTCTTTAATTCAACAGAAAACTGAATATATTAAACACAAAACAAGAGATCGTACTTCCACTAAACAGAGTACAACTTTCATAAGAAACTACTAACTATGTCTTTATCATCTATTTTTGACAATTTTTAGTTTTTAAATATAAAACATACAGAAGAAACTCTTTAAAGCAACAGTACAACATTCTCTGATATGAGAGGATGGATATTAATCTCATGTCTGTGTGTCAAAGCTGGGCGGATGACGCACGGTCGTTGACAAGAAATAGTTCCGTTTGTTTGATTGATTGAAATCAACGTGTTCATCGGTTTGGTGCTTAATGTATTTCTGAGCTTTGGACAGAGCCAAGCTAGCCGTTTCCAGTCTCTATGCTAAGCTAGGCTAGGTGTTTCCAGTCTGTATGCTAAGCTAGGCTAGGTGTGTCCAGTCTGTATTCTAAGCTAGACTAGCCATTTGCAGTCTCTATGCTAAGCTAGGCTAGGTGTTTCCAGTCTGTATGCTAAGCTAGGCTAGGTGTGTCCAGTCTTTATGCTAAGCTAGGCTAGCTGTTTCCAGTCTCTATGCTAAGCTAGGCTAGGTGTTTCCAGTCTGTATGCTAAGCTAGGCTAGGTGTGTCCAGTCTGTATGCTAAGCTAGGCGTTTCCAGTCTGTATGCTAAGCTAGGCTAGGTGTGTCCAGTCTGTATGCTGAGCTAGGCTAGCCGTTTCCAGTCTCTATTCCGAGTTAGGCTAGGTGTTTCCAGTCTCTATGCTAAGCTAGGTGTTTCCAGTCACTCTGCCAAGCTAGACTGTCTGTTTCCCATCTCTATGCTAAGCTGGGCTAGCTGTCTCCAGTCTCTATGCTAAGCTAGGCTTTAAACTAGGCTGGCTGTTTCCCGTCTCTATGCTAAGCTAGGCTTTAAACTAGGCTGGCTGTTTCACGTCTCTATGCTAAGCTAGGCTAGCTGTCTCCAGTCCCTATGCTAAGCTAGGCTAGCTGTCTCAAGTCTCTATGCTAAGCTAGGCTAGCTGTCTCCAGTCTCTATGCTAAGCTAGGCTTTAAACTAGGCTGGCTGTTTCCCGTCTCTATGCAAAGCTAGGCTAGCTGTCTCCAGTCCCTATGCTAAGCTAGGCTAGCTGTCTCAAGTCTCTATGCTAAGCTAAGCTAGCTGTCTCCAGTCCTTTGGGGTGTTATTGGTGCGTGAATCCTTCCGTCCAGGGGAATCCGTTCTTCTGCTTCCTGCGCTTATTGCTGGACTCACAGCTCTGGAAGTCGTCTCCACATCGGTGTTTCTTCATCTGCCTCGAGTCGGAGAAGCCGTGACCGCAGCGCTCGCAGGTGTACAGCTTCACCCCGGTGTGGATCTGCATGTGAGATTTGAGCTGGTTGGACTGCCTGAACTTCCTGTTGCACACCACGCACTCGTAGGGTTTCTCTCCGGTGTGGACCAGCAGGTGACGGTGGTAGTTCTGAGGCGTCCTGAACTCTTTGCCACACTCGTCGCACTTGTGAGGTTTGACTCCGGTATGCAGCAGCTCGTGCTGCTTCAGCTGCGCCATCAGCAGGAACCCTTTCTGGCAGACGCTGCAGACGTACGGCCGGTCACCGCTGTGCTGCCTCATGTGGTACAGGTACAGATGGCGCAGGTGAAAGGACTTCCCGCAGGTGGCGCAGGTGAACTCCTTGTTCTCGCCGTGGCTCTTCTCATGCGTCCTCAGCGTGGTGTTGCTGCTGAAGCTCTTCAGACAGATCTTACAGCTGTAGGGTTTCGCTCCGGTGGGCCGGCGTCTCCCCGCCGACCCACCGACCTTCTGCCGGTCCTTGTTGTCGTGGACCAGCTGCTGGTGCTTCTGCAGCTGGCAGTTGTAGAAAAACGTCTTTCCACAAAGGTCGCACATGAACGGCTTCTCCACGCCGTGAACCAGCATGTGGGTCTTCAGAGCCCAGGTACCTGTGAAGCCCTCTCCACATTTATCACACCTGAGGCCGGAACAAAGAACATGTTACAATATATATATATATATATATATATATATATATATATATATATATATATATATGCAAATAAATGTTAAATTAAAAAGTAAAAAAGGCTGTTTGCAGTAACTTCCTTTAAGTATATTTGATTCTCTTCATTATCGATTAATCTGCCAATCAACTAGTGATTGAACACATTCATGATTCAGTCATCTCCAAACGTCACTTTACTGAGTAAACAGAGCCATTGTGAAGCTGTAACTAGAGAAGTTGAATGAAGAACTGATGCTAAAAAGTGTTTGTGTTGATTTTTTGACCTCTGACCCTGTAGACTGAGTACCTGAAGGGCTTCTCTCCGTTATGGAGGCGCAGGTGTCTCTGGAAGTTGTACTTGAGGCCGAAGCTGAGTCCACAGGTCTGACACATGAAGGGTTTCTCTCCGGAGTGAACCACCCGGTGCTGCAGCAGCCCCATCTTACACTTGAAGGCCTTGTCACACTCGCAGCACTTGTGTGGCCGGACCTCGGAGTGCGACCTCTTGTGGACGCGCAGGTTGCTGGGGGTGGAGAAGCTCTTCCCACAGGCGAGGCAGGCGTAGGGCCGAGCTCCGGTGTGGACGGTCTGGTGCTCGCGGAGGCTCTTCTTTCTGGTGAATTCTTTCCCGCAGACGTCGCACATGAAGGGCTTGACCTCAGCGTGCGACACCTCGTGGTACCGCAGCGCGCCGGCCGAGGTGAAGAAGCGGTCGCAGACGCAGCACCGCAGCGGTGTTTTCTCCAGCCGGTGAGACGCCTGGTGGACTCGGAGCTGCCGTAGCAGCCGGAACTTCCTGTCGCACTGGTCGCAGCGCAGCAGCTTGTCGGGGTCGCTCTCCTGAGCCTCCCTCAGCTGGTGGCTCAGCTGGTGTTTCTGCAGACTCTTGGCCTTGTAGAACCCTTTGTCACACGAGCTGCAGGGGAAAGGTTTGAGATGACAGGACACGTGTTTCCTCAGCTGGTGTTTCTGATGGAAACCTTTGTTACAGAGTTCACAGAAGAACCTCTTCTCTTTGTACAGATCCCTCCTCCTCTTCCTCTCCAGCTCCTTCTGCTCCTCTTCACCCACAGCTGCACATGGAGACATTTCACATTTACACTCAGATTAAAAACAGATGTTAAAGAGACACCATCTTGCAGAACAACATCCAACAAGCCAACAGAACTACAGCAGACTCTGGTCTTCATGTTCTGCTGACTGATGGACTGGTACCTCCTGGTGTAAACCAGTAAATGGACTGGTACCAGAGCAGGCGTCGGCAACCTTTTCTATCCAAAGAGCCATTTTGCCCTATTTTCCACCAAATAAAATTTGTCTGGAGCCGCAAAAGCTATTTGATATCACAGCTTATAAAGTGTTATATATAGTTATATTATATATACAAAAACTATAGTTTGTTGTATTTATGAAAATATAGAACAAGAATAAAGACAATTCCTGACATTTTTTTGCAATTTTACCTGTTATAACAATATCAAACTCTTATGAAGAGGAGAGTTTTCTGCAGCAGCTGAGAAATCGCTCTTTGTCGCTCATCTCCAGCGTGACACTTTTCATGAAACGCTGTGTGCTTGTTCTGGAAGCATACAGGTCAGTCAGCATTGTTGGCAGTGAAAGCAAATGAAGACGTCCACGCAGAGTTAAACTCTCTATTTTCCTCCGTGACTTTTCTTTTTTTGGATTTATCCATTGATAGTTTGCACAGCCACCTGCAGGGAAAAGCTCTTGACAGGGGTAGAGGATTTAACTGCCTGTGGGAATAATTAACATATAAGATTCTGTTCATTCTTGCTTATAAATTATATTCTCTCTGAACACGTTTCTCTTTTTGGAGACAGTCATGTGAGATAACTTTTTCGATTAGCGCAATTCCCCTGCTCTTCTTTCTATTTCCTCGTCTCAGCCCCGTGTGTCACGTGTGTGTAAACCTCGCTCGAGTCACGAAACTTGTTTGATTGGCTGAGCTGCATCACGTCATGTGATTGGCAATGCATTGTTCGGTGTGTTTCCTGCACCGCCGAACAAGTGCTGTAACGGCTGAATAAGAGGCGCCGGTTAAAGTTTAAACTCGGTGCCCAATATGTATAATTCCGAATTATCTATTGGTTTTTAGTTCCTGGGTCCGGATCCGGTGCACCAGTTGGGAACCTCAGGGAGCTGCAACAGAGAGGCTAAAGAGCCGCAGGTTGCCGACCCCTGTCCAAGAGTAAACCAGCAGATGGACTGGTACCTCCAAGAGTAAACCAGCAGATGGACTGGTACCTCCAAGAGTAAACCAGCAGATGGACTGGTACCTCCGAGAGTAAACCAGTAGATAGACTGGTACCTCCTGGTGTAAACCAGTAGGTGGACTGTTTTCTCCAAGAGTAAACTAGCAGATGGACTGGTACCTCAGAGAGTAAACCAGTAGATGGACTGGTACCTCCAAGAGTAAACCAGCAGATGGACTGGTACCTCAGAGAGTAAACCAGTAGATGGACTGGTACCTCCAAGAGTAAACCAGCAGATGGACTGGTACCTCCTAGAGTAAACCAGTTGATGGACTGGTACCTCCGAGAGTAAACCAGTTGATGGACTGGTACCTCCGAGAATAAACCAGTTGATGGACTGGTACCTCCGAGAGTAAATCATAAGTTACCTTCCACACTGAGACACATTACCTCAGACATGCAGTCTGTGAGTCACAAAGCACCAAACATTATTATTATTAATAAGAATATCTCACCTGGTTGACTGTCAGCGAGCGTCGCTTCAACGGTTTCGATCTTTATTTCTGTTTCCTGTAAAACAGACACTTGTGATTCTATTGTTCAGATATGAATTATCTTAATTCATTAGATTTATTCGAAATATATATTTTTTATTTATTTAACCTTTATTTAACCAGGTGAGTCCCATTGAGATTAAAAATCTCTTTTTCAAGGGAGACCTGGCCAAGACAGGCAGCAACACAAGAAACACAGTTACAGACAGAAAACACCGAACAAGACAAGTTCAAATAAATTAAAAGTTAAGAGACAGTGACTTAACCGAGTTCATTTTAAAAACATTGACATTTTTGGGAACCTGCCTCTATTTCTATATATGATAAATTATTCCTCCTAAGATGTCAATCAACATATTCATTTATATAATATGATGATTCTTAACTGATCATGTTTCATGTTAATCAGTGTATTGCTCAGGCACACTTCGACACGTGACACGTCCCAGTCGGGGATCGAACCGTTGACCTTCCGGTTCCCAGACGACCTCTTAACCCAGTGCGCCACGGTCACCCCCCGGTTAGACGGCACGTTGTCTGTTACGTGGTGGAGTGTCAGACGGCAATAGTATTATTCAAACATATTGTTCAGTTCGTAATGCGTACCGAACCGTGAGCCTCGTACCGAACGGTTCAATAGAATATGTGTTTTGTTACACCCCTTATATACTCAGTAAAAGACTTACTACAGACTGGTCCTCTTCAGGTGAGTCTTCCCCGTTGATCACCGGTAGACCTGTGGGCTCACTGGTTGGCTGATCATCATCCACAGGAAGCGACATCACTTCCTGTGGATGATGATCAGGATCGGTGGAGATCTGGTTCACTTCTAACACCACCTCTGTCTGAAGACCGTCTGTAGTTTGATGGGGTGTCATCGGCAGCAGCGGGGGGGCGGGGCTGCTCTGGCCTGTGATTGGTCCGTGGAGCGGCTGGCTGATGATGACCAAAGGCACCTGAGGGTCTCCGCTGGCTCTGCGTCTGGATCTGGAGGAGTTGAGGGTGGCCATGGCCAGAGCTGCAGGGTCGGCAGCTGATTGGTTGATGTCCAGAGAGGAGGCGGGTCCATCTGGGAGATTCAGGACGATGACAAACAGGAAATACCTTTAATTATTTTCTTGTTTTCTTCAGTTCTATTCAAATCTTTCTGATATAAAACCTTTTGCTCTGTCTCACCTGATGGTTTTATCTCATAAACAGTCTGTGTCTTCAGTTCACACTCCAAATGTCCCACTTTGTCCTTCAGAGCTTCATTTTCCATCACTAAGCTCACACACAGCTCTCTGAAAACTCTGCAGATCTTACGAACAGCTTCTCTGGTCATCAGATGGAGGACGGCCGTCAGCTGATCCTGTAGATAAACAACAAGTTATGGCTATTATTTATTAATTGTTAGATCAATAAATACATTATAAAGTCCATCTTTAATTATTGTTTCTACTTCATTATATTAATTATTAATTATTAGAACAATAAATACATTATAAATCCATCGTCCATCGTTATTCAATTTAAGTTACTTGAAATCTCGTTTATGTGGTCTCGCGTGATTTTAACTCCCAGCAAAGCAGGAAGTGACGGTGGGCTTTTCCTCTGAAGCTCTCTAAGCTCCCAGATAAACGTTTACATGTATATGTATTTATTCATATATGTTAATATATATTGATGTATAACATGTAAATCTAAATACATGTCTTCATGTCCTCTCACCCGTCTCTCTTGTCCGTCCTCCGTCTCTCGGAGGAGAACAGAGACGACTGATTCCACCGCCGCCTCCATGATCAGCTCCGTCTGACACACGAACGTGTCGGTCCGCTCCATCACGGAGGATCTCTGGACCGGAAACGGACCGGTGTTCCGAGCCTCAGAGACGGTAGTCCTGTCCTGGGTCAGCCGTGTCTGTAACTGTCGGAGAAAGTCTGAAACACAAACAGTTTGGATCTTTGTATCCAATATGGCGCTCTGATTACATCCGGTTCACTGCCGAGTACAGACCTTTCAAAGTAAAAGTTTTGTGGACAGATGTGTCCAAACACACATCACACAGGACGTTTTATGTTTATCTGCGATTCGGTTTGTCTGGAGGCTCCTGGATCCGAATCTGGTTCCGAATCTGGATCCGATCGATTGATTGAATGGAGAGTTCACAGTGTATCATTACATCCGTCTATTCAAACAATAAAGTTACACACTGTAATCCTTCATTATCTCACACACAACTACCAAAATTAAACAAAATGACAACAATAAAATATAATTCATATGAATATTCCTTGAACTTCTATTTAAACAATGCAGTTACACAAAGTGACCACCAGTTGGCAGCAAACACGATTCTACAAGTTTGGATTGAATAAAAATACCACAAAACATAACACAATATAAATAACAATAAGAAGAAAACTACAACAAATACAACGTAAAGTAAAAAAAACAAAATACACTTGAATCTCCAGGATAATTTGTTACTGTTTCAGTAGTAAGTAGTAGTAATCTTTTTTATATTAAAATACACTTGCCACTTTACTGTTATTTGTTTGTCTAATTAACATATTTTATTGTACATTTTAATATTTTTGTATGTGTAAATTATGTCTGGTATTATTGCGCTGTGTTTATAGTTTATTGTTAAGCACTATTCTCCTTGTATGTGTAAATAAACAGTTCCGAGATGAATTTAGGAACATTTAGATTGTTGCTCTTTAATTAATTGAACACTTTCACCTTCATAACTCTTTCTCAGGATACGTCTATAAAGTATTTAAATGTTACACTCACTCCTCGGTTGTAGATTGAACTAAAGATGAGGAGACTTTCACTTTAAATTGGTTGAAAAACTGGTGGCATCATAAAATACAGAGAAACTTTAACAAAAGACGAGAATGACTTCATTCTTTTTAGCTGCTTGGAGCGAACATCAACGTTAGCTTTTTAACGTTAGCTGATGTTAGCTAGGCGGTAACTTTTACTGATGATATATAACAAAATATTTAAATGTTAGCATGACTGGATAGTGCAAATTCAAATGATATTATGTTGTTACTCAGAGCTTGGTCCTGCCATGTTTTTGATATACGCGGGAAGGTGCGAGGGCCCGTACATCGCTGCTTGCAGCAGTATTCATTATTACTAGGGCCCGAGCACCAGTGGCGGCTGGTCAATAGAGGGCAATGGGGCCTGGCCCCACCTTGAGCCACAGAAAAAAAAAAAAAATTATAATAATCATAAATTATACAAATTGTCAATATTTCTGTTTTTGAACTGTGGAATGTACCCAGTAATATGTGTAAAATATGATATCTGCGCAAAATATATGCTTTTCCTGCTCGTGCTCTCCGTCTGTGTGTAGACACGTCTCAGAACGCGCAGCTAGGGGGCCAAATCGTTTTGGCCCAAAAGAGGCGGGTCTATGAAGCAGTTTAGTCAATTGCTGATTCAAGCAATTTAGCCAATCAGCGCCCTCAAATAGATTCAGCGTGGGGCCAGAACGAGTTGGCCCCCCTAGCTGCGCGTTCTTGTCAGGAGAAGTCTCTACAGGCGAGCACTCCTCCTCAAAGACCCGTTTGAGAGGAGAACTTTGAGGAGATTCTGCAGCCAAAGAGCTGATATCAGATCAGCCTGACCTCACAATCAGACAGCAGACTCGCGGGAAAGGGAAGCAGTACATGAAGCTTCTGTACTAGCTGAACACCAGACAGGTTAGCTAGCTGGATGACGTCATGCTAATAACTTATTTAGCTTTTTAAAACAACGGGGACGGATCCAGCACGGACAGTTAGGGAGTGAGGGATGAGGAGGTAAGGAAACATGAGAACACCAGGCTAGGGAGTGAGGGATGAGGAGGTAAGGAAACATGAGAACACCAGGGTAGGGAGTGAGGGATGAGGAGGTAAGGAAACATGAGAACACCAGGGTAAGGCGTGAGGGATGAGGAGGTAAGGAAACATGAGAACACCAGGGTAGGGAGTGAGGGATGAGGAGGTAAGGAAACATGAGAACACCAGGGTAGGGAGTGAGGGATGAGGAGATAATGAAACATGAGAACACCAGGGTAAGGCGTGAGGGATGAGGAGGTAAGGAAACATGAGAACACCAGGGTAGGGAGTGAGGGATGAGGAGATAAGGAAACATGAGAACACCAGGGTAAGGAGTGACGGATGAGGAGGTAAGGAAACATGAGAACACCAGGGTAGGGAGTGAGGGATGAGGAGGTAAGGAAACATGAGAACACCAGGACACACATGAGAACTCTGTCAAGCTACATATTAGGCAAAGTGAACATCTTTTCTTCTACATATTGTCCTCAGTCTCATCTGCTTAACTTGGTGATGGAGACATCAACATGTAATAGAGATGTTAAATTAACAGTGAAAACTCATCATAGCTTAATTTAACATCAGTATTCATAATTACACTTCATGTTTACTTCTCCTGATCTTTACCTCCTATAACAAGGTCCATAGGACATCTCAATAAATAAACATGTTATATTATATTATGTTATATTATATTATATTATATTATATAAGTGTTATTTACTGCTTTTTTCGTGTTGGAATAAATGTTAAATATTTAACTGCAAAGTAATAATGCGTGTTTGGGATGTTTGCTGACATTGATAGGACGGCCCTAGAACATGTTCCACCAGCCGCCACTGCCGAGCACCCATATAGTCTGAGAGCAGGACCGATTGAAATTCAAATGTTTGTTACGGCCCGAGCACCGACGTAGTCGGAGCTGAGGACCTATTGTTTTTCGAATGTTTTTTCTTATTCTTATTTTACGTGTTTCATCACGAAAAGGAGGTGCTTGGGATAGTGGAAAACCTCTGAAATTTGGCACGCAATCCAGAATTTGCGAAAATTGCAGTCTGATTGGGGTGTCCAGCTGCGTTATGAAATATTCGCTCGATAGCGCCCCCTATTGAGTAGCCCCAACACCGGGTTTCACCTAGCTGTATGAAATTTAGGTAGGTATGTGGATCGTGATGGGACGTACAAAAAATCCTCTTGGAATTTTTCTCTAAACCAAACAGGAAGTCGGCCATTTAGACTTTTATGACGTTTTTCTGACCGTTTCAAGGCGTCATACTTTAACGAACTCCTCCCAGAGATTTGACCCGATTGACTTCAGATTTGGTCAGTATGCTCTTGAGACCTTGGCAGTGAAAATTCAGATCAAAAAGTTATCGAACTATGTGTCCGTGGCGTGGCGTCAAAGAAACACCATTCGGCGCAAAACAGGAAGTTGTTGGAACACATCTATATGATCATTTAGAATCATAGTAAGAGCGCCACCTAGTGACCTAGTTGCCGTGGCAACGCAGTCTTCGTCGTGAAAAACGAAGGTAATTTTGAGGGTCTAAAAATGCTCGAAACATAAGCAAACTTGGCACACAGATTTAAAGCCCAAAATGTAGTTACATATTATGGTTTTAATGCTTCAGAGTGGCAAGTCGGCTCGATAGCGCAAAATTTAGTAGGCACATCAGTGAATTTAGTTTTATGTCTGAAATCACAGCTGATCGTTTAATGAGACAAATAACAAAAATCATTATTGAAGAAAAGAGACACTTTTCAGACTCAGTTGAACTCTGAAGTGTGTTTGTTCATATTTCAACATTTAATCTCCCCGGATTCAAGCTCATTTACATAGACAGGTTTCACCACTGTATCCCAGAATGCTTTGTTTCAGTCTCATGTTACCGTTGACATCACAATAATTAATCAGCTCATTCACATCCATCAATAAATCAATACACTGCATTCATCAAGTCATTTCTTTCTGCAGACACTTATTCATCCACTGCCCCGAAAACTGACCTTCAGGTGAGGGGACCTTCACATTTAATCAGAGGTGTAGTTGTCTGAGCAAATAAACCAAACCGTCTCCAATTAAACAACAACATCTCTGGTTGTCGAATGTGTCACAGCTCTGAACCGATTCAAACTGCAACTAAACTTGAGTTAAACTTGAATTGAACTGCAGTTAAATGAGAGCTAAATTGAAGTCAAAGTGGAGAAACACTTAAATTAATCTGAAGCTAAATTACAGTTTATCTTGAATTTAACTTGCAAGTAAACTGTGGTTGAACTGCGGTTAAACTACAGTTAAACTGCAGATAAACTGCAGATAATGGATGAGACCAAACCAACCAACAACGTGCCAAAATATTCTCATTTTAAAATAGTTATTTTTTCATCATAATAAAAGTTATTTTAAATATAAAAACATCATCACTTACTGTCTTTTTCATCCACACAGATTCACAGACTGTTTTTTCAATATAAAAACATGTTTGATTGACAGATTTAGGTCATTTTTTTCACACAGAGTAGAGTTTATAAATAACTTTTTTCTCTTTACAGTGTTCTGCTACACAACTGTCAGACCTTAAGATACATCTGAATCTTTTCCAGTGGTCAGATATCAAAATATCCAGTAGAAAGACGACGGAAAGCTGTGCTACACCTTTACGGCCACGCCTCCCAGCGCTCTGATTGGACTGTTAATTGTTGCTGTTGGCTGAAATCATTTGTTTTTCATGTTTTGTAAAAACTTGAATTTACTTATTTTACATCCACATTAAGTGCTAAATAATAAATATAAATTAAAATGGTTAATCTCTCCACTGATTTTCTGACATTATTTCTTTGACAGTGTCTCAACATCTGGATCGAGACCCACATGAGGTCACTTAATTTATAAAACTGTTCAGATAGATTTGCTAATAATATAAAATCCATCTTATGGATATTTGATTAATTTCTTTGCTTCTCTTTGATGCTGTATTTGTTTGTTTTATATTGATTCATTTGATTAATAAATAATCAAAGGTACAAATTAATATAGGCTAAAGTCATATTTCATGACTTATTTAACTGATTCATGATGTGTAAATGCTAACAGCTCGCGGGGATAACTGGGGGAAGTTAACTGATGAATTTGATTAAACTTTATTGACTCTACTGCTGATTGAAGGCAGTGAAGGGTCAGCAGATACTGTCAATCAAACGATGAGAGAAAAACAGCAGTTTGTAACATGGAGGAGCTGTGGATGTGGTGGCCGTGGCCTGATGGCTTCATCATCATCATCGTCCTCAATGACTATGTTTTCATGTACACTAATATTCCACTATTATTCTGAATGTAATACGGCTCATGTCAACAGCATATTCTGTTTTGATCATCTGAATTTGGTTAGTTTACGGGAGCGTTCTTTGGACGTGTGTTCAGCACATTCACAACATCAACATGACTTCCTGTTCTTCCTGTCTTGAGTTTGTTCTTTTGAAGAACCGTGAGAAGAAAAGGTTGAAGAGTGACAACGAGGGAACACCACAGGAGCAAAACGACTGCACATTAACGGTTTTCTTCAGGACGAACGTCATGGGGGCATTTTATGTGAATGAGAAAATGAATGGAATACTCTTTTCATTGGCCACGTTAACCGCTTAGCAGGAATAAGGACAGCATGGTCATTGTTTCTGTGTGCTGTATTTCAGATGGCCGTGTCCCAGAACACCGTGGCGGTCTGTCCGGCGGCCACCGCGGCGTATGGCGGAGGTTGCTTTCTCTTCCAGCTGGGCAGGATAGGCATGCTGTCCTGTTTACAAAGGTTCTTCTCCGGACGCTGACGAGCTTTAATCTCTCGACACAAAACTCTTTTCTTCTCAATCATCTCCATCATGGTGGCATCTCCACAGAGCCACGGCATCTGGAATCAATCAATCAATCAATACATCAATCATCTCTATCGTGTTGGCATCTCCACAGATCCATGGCATCTGGAATCAATTAATCAATTAATCAATATCTTCTTGTGTCATTCTCCAGCACTCAGAACCATACAACAGGGTGGATAAACCACAGCTCTGATACAATTTGAGTTTGGTCTTGATAGTGTACTGCTGTGACCTCCATATGTTATTCAGTAGCCTTATCAAGACGATTCTTGATGTCTTTATCTGTGCCCCCATCGTGTCTGACAGTGCTGCCCAAATATGTGAACTCGTCAGTTTTGGGAAGATCTTCTCCGTTAACCTGAATTGGTGAGAGACTTGGAATGTTCAGAGTCATCACTTCTGTTTTCTTTTTGTTGATCTTCAGGCCAATCTTCTGACCAAAATCACTGAGGCGGGATGTTTTCTCCTGCATGTGCCGATGAGTATGTGAAAGAAGAGAGAGATCATCTGCATAGTCTAGATCTTCAAGTGATGAAAATAGTGTCCATCGAATGCCTCTATTTTGGTCTTCAGTTGTTTGTGTCATTACCCAGTCAATAGTAATATTGAAGAGCAAAGCTGACATCACACATCCTTCTCTCACAACTTTCTTCAGTTGGAATTTTTGGAGACTGTTTCCAACCCTGCATGTTAAGTTCGTATAAAAACTTCGGATCACATGAACTATATCTTCAGGGATCCCATACTGCCGCAATAAATTTCACGATGAATGGAGTCAAATGCTTTTTCAAAGTCAACAAAGTTCATATACAGTTCCCTCTGCCACTCTGTGCACTGCTCTGTGATGTTACGTTATGTGAATATGTGATCGTTGCAACCGCTACCCTTTCTGAAACCTGCCTGTTCTTCTAGGAGATGTTGGTCTACAGCATCTGTTATTCGATTAATAATAATCTAATCGAACTCTTCAAGTGGTTGAAGAATTGTTGCTGCCAGATTCGGGTCTGCCTTGAAGAGCTCTGCATTGAGGTTATCTGGACCAGGGGTTTTCCTGTTTTTTAAGGATTTAATCGCCATTATAATTTCATCTTTGGTTGGTGGTTCAATGCTGATATCCAAATCTGCTTCTGCATCTTGGATGTTGGCCTGTGTTGTTGGTGGAGGCCTGTTCAGCACCTCGCTAAAATGCTCCGCCCATCTAGCTTCTTGGTCTGCTTCAGTTGTAAGAAGCTTTCCCTGTTTATCTTCTATTGGTATATCAGATGTCCCCCTGTATTTGCCGCTAATCATCTTGGTTAGCTTGTAGACCTTTCCTTGCTCACCTGTTTTAGCTGCTTCTTCTGCCCATTTGTCAGCTTGTTTTACTGGTTTCTACATATGCTTGCTTTGCTTCAGAGGCGCCGCCCCTTTGCTGGCGACTCTGTCACCTGTGCGACTCTGTTACCTGTGCGTCTGTGTTTTTATGTTTTTTACGGCTTTTAAATGCCTTCTGATTCATGATCATCAGCGTGATCAAACTTTGACGACGAGACCATGGCTGCACTTAACAATGGCACTTTAGTTTGCCTCCTGTGGCTTTGTTTTATCCTTTTCTGGAAAGCCGCTCAGACACTTCAAGTTAGGAGCGAAACAGGCCCATTTTATATCTCCTACAGTCGGCAGGAGCTTCTTCATCTGCGGCTTCCTGCATCAAGCGGCCAGAAGCTTGACTTCGATTTGTCGGATACCAAGCCCGGGACCAGGAAGAGAGGCCGCAGAGGTGGGGTACAGTCGGCGGGGGTACAAACCTGTGCTACCCTCCGCTACTATGGGGAATGTCCGCTCCTTGGCTAATAAGACGGATGAGCTGTCAGCCTACGTGAGGTACGATCGCCAATTCCGACAGAGCAGCCTGCTGTGTCTTACGGAGACCTGGCTGTCTGACAGGATACCTGAGTCCCATGTGAAAATGGAGGATTTTCACTACACAGGATGGACAGAGACCCAGCGAAGACTGGAAAAAACAAGGTGGTGGTGTTTGCCTTCATGTGAATGACCGGTGGTGTCATCCTGGTCATGTCACGGTGAAAGAGAGCGTTTGTGACCCGAACATTGAGCTGCTCGCGGTAAGTTGCCGACCTTACTATTCGCCCAGGGAGTTCTCCATGTGATCGTTCAAGTTGTCTACATTCCTCCATCGGGTAACGGGAAGCTGGCCACAGAGACTATATCAAGAGTCACCCATGACCTGCAACGCTCCTCTCCAGACGCGCTGGTTCTTATCAATGGGGATTTGAATCACTGCTCTCTCTCTGCCACCCTACCCTCTTTCAAACAAATGGTGTCATGCCCTACGAGGGCTGATACAACCATCGATTTGTTTTATGTAAACATTAAGGACATTTTTATTTCAAAGATGCTCCCCCCTCTTGGACAATCGGATCATAATCTGATATTATTGACACCCAGCTACTCTCCTTTAATCCGGAAGCTGCCAGTTACGTCCAAGTCTGTTGGTGTGTGGACGGAGGATGCATGTGAACCGTTCAGAGGGTGCTTTGAGTGCACTGACTGGACTGTTTCTGGAGGATGACAATGATCTGGACAGCATCTCTGATAAAGTCACCAGTTATATTAATTACTGTGTCGAGAATATCATTCCCTGTAAACAAATAAAAACTTTCCCGAATAACAAACCTTGGGTGACAAGGGAGATCAAAGCTGCTATTAATAGGAAGAAAACTGCTTTTCTCAGCGACGACAAAGACATTAAAACTGCCCAAAAGGAATTAAAAGCAATAATCAATCAGGGTAAGCGTAAATATAAGGAAAGGGTTGAAGGACAGATGTCCAACAGTAACAGAAGGGGCCTCTGGAACGACATGAAATCTATTACTGGTTATGGGACCAGCTCTGCCAGCGTCCCTGGTGCTGGGATCAATGTAAATGAAGCAAACCAGTTCTTTGCAAGGTTTGATGAATTTGATTTCTCTGCATCTCACGAGAGCATCCTCTCTTCTCTTGCACTGAGTAGTCCTGAGGACTGTAGCCCAGCTATTGTACTAAATGTTGAGGAGGTTCGACAGCAGCTAAAGCGCCTTAAGGTGAACAAGGCAGCAGGCCCTGACGGTGTCCATCCACGCACCCTTAAGGTCTGCGCCGACCAGCTGTGCTCAGTCCTTCATTTGATCTTTTCCTTGTCTCTGTCTTCATCGGAAATTCCAGTAATGTGGAAAACATCTTGTTTAGTCCCAATCCCAAAGAAAACCAGTGTGAGGAGTCATAGTCTTACTAACCTGAGACCTATAGCTCTGACGTCGCACATAATGAAATGTTTTGAAAGGGTTGTCCTGGGTCACCTGAGTACACAGGTCTCAGTCTTCCAAGATCCTTTGCAGTTTGCATACAGGAAGGGTGTAGGGGTAGATGATGCACTACTTTTTATGCTCCACACTATTTATAGTCATCTTGCAACAACTGCCAGCTCTGTTAGGATCATGTTCTTTGACTTTTCCAGTGCTTTTAATACAATCCACCCGCACCTTTTAGCTAAAAAACTACCTTTATGACTCATTGATCACTTTCTACCTTCAAGACTCATTGATCACTTTCTACCTTTATGACTCATTGATCACTTTCTACCTTTATCACTCATTGATCACTTTCTACCTTGATCACTCATTGATCACTTTCTACCTTGATCACTCATTGATCACTTTCTACCTTTATGACTCATTGATCACTTTCTACCTTTATGACTCATTGATCACTTTCTACCTTGATCACTCATTGATCACTTTCTACCTTGATCACTCATTGATCACTTTCTACCTCTATGACTCATTGATGACTTTCTACCTTTATGACTCATTGATGACTTTCTACCTTTATCACTCATTGATGACTTTCTACCTTTATCACTCATTGATCACTTTCTACCTTTATCACTCATTGATCACTTTCTACCTTGATCACTCATTGATCACTTTCTACCTTTATGACTCATTGATCACTTTCTACCTTTATCACTCATTGATCACTTTCTACCTCTATGACTCATTGATCACTTTCTACCTTTATCACTCATTGATCACTTTCTACCTCTATGACTCATTGATCACTTTCTACCTTTATCACTCATTGATCACTTTCTACCTTTATCACTCATTGATCACTTTCTACCTTTATCACTCATTGATCACTTTCTACCTTTATGACTCATTGATCACTTTCTACCTCTATGACTCATTGATCACTTTCTACCTTTATCACTCATTGATCACTTTCTACCTTTATTACTCATTGATCACTTTCTACCTTTATCACTCATTGATCACTTTCTACCTTTATCACTCATTGATCACTTTCTACCTTTATCACTCATTGATCACTTTCTACCTTTATCACTCATTGATCACTTTCTACCTTTATCACTCATTGATCACTTTCTACCTTTATCACTCATTGATCACTTTCTACCTTGATCACTCATTGATCACTTTCTACCTTGATCACTCATTGATCACTTTCTACCTTTATGACTCATTGATCACTTTCTACCTTCATGACTCATTGATCACTTTCTACCTCTATGACTCATTGATCACTTTCTACCTTTATCACTCATTGATCACTTTCTACCTTTATCACTCATTGATCACTTTCTACCTTGATCACTCATTGATCACTTTCTACCTTTATCACTCATTGGTCACTTTCTACCTCTATGACTCATTGATCACTTTCTACCGTTATGACTCATTGATCACTTTCTACCTTTATCACTCATTGATCACTTTCTACCTTGATCACTCATTGATCACTTTCTACCTTTATGACTCATTGATCACTTTATACCTTTATGACTCATTGATCACTTTCTACCTTGATCACTCATTGATCACTTTCTACCTTTATCACTCATTGATCACTTTCTACCTCTATGACTCATTGATCACTTTCTACCTTTATGACTCATTGATCACTTTCTACCTTTATGACTCATTGATCACTTTCTACCTTTATGACTCATTGATCACTTTCTACCTTTATCACTCATTGATCACTTTCTACCTTTATCACTCATTGATCACTTTCTACCTTTATCACTCATTGATCACTTTCTACCTTGATCACTCATTGATCACTTTCTACCTTGATCACTCATTGATCACTTTCTACCTTTATGACTCATTGATCACTTTCTACCTTTATGACTCATTGATCACTTTCTACCTCTATGACTCATTGATCACTTTCTACCTTTATCACTCATTGATCACTTTCTACCTTTATCACTCATTGATCACTTTCTACCTTTATCACTCATTGATCACTTTCTACCTTTATCACTCATTGATCACTTTCTACCTTTATCACTCATTGATCACTTTCTACCTTTATCACTCATTGATCACTTTCTACCTTTATCACTCATTGATCACTTTCTACCTTTATCACTCATTGATCACTTTCTACCTTTATCACTCATTGATCACTTTCTACCTTTATCACTCATTGATCACTTTCTACCTTTATCACTCATTGATCACTTTTTGATGTTGGCTGACGGTACTTGTGGCTATTTCATTAGAATGAAATGTCATAATGTGAATAATTGTGACACAATAATGTGAATACAACTGGAAGCTATTTTGTTGAGTTGCCTCTATGTGAGAAAGGAAAGAGTGTTGCTTTAATAAAGTCTCGGTTCAGACTCCATGTAATTATTTTATTACCTTCATAAGTATAGACACAACTCATAACCCTTGGCAGAAATTACATGATGTGCTTCTGAAGTTGGTGAAATTAAATATTTTATTCATCATAAACACTCAACAGGAACACATAAAGTTTCAGATTTCATGTCAATGTACATCATCATTATGACACGAGAGAGTAAAGTTTGTCAGAGAATCATAGTCAACTGGTGGGTCTGTGCTACAGCTTAGAGGGGTTAGGTTCATGTGGGCTCAGTTTGGGTTAGGTTGTTATTAGTGTAAATAAATGTAAAATAATGGATCAAGTTTGAATGAGATCTATTAAAATGCTTCAGTGTAAGTATAATCAGTGAACATTTAATGTTAGTATTAAGTAAGGTTTGTTAGTTTAAAGATCGTATGAATGAAAGTTTGTTAGTGTCAGTGTTACAGTATTACAGCCCGTTCTCATTCCCATGGCGTCAAATCAAACCAACACTTTGTCACACCCTTTAGATTCTGTATGCCATGCAGTAGGCTTTGTAGTAACTACAATGTTAACATATTCGTGTCAATATAAGACACTCAGACAAAATGCTTAGAGTGTGATGATGTAGGGTGGAAGTAGAGGTGAGTGGGTCAAACAAAACACAGGACTTTCAACCAGGAGACCGGTGTCCTTGTCCCATAGTGTTGTTGAATTATTTTTAAGTTACGTTAGTGATGTTTGTGTTGTGTTTTCTCAACCACATATTTGATAACAGGAGGTTATCAAATATGTGGTTATGTGACCGTACTGGAGCGTCATAGTTTGATGTGCTGGACTGCAGTGTGTTAGAAAGTGATGCCAGGGTCTAACCAAGCATCAGTATGGGAAGAGTTGGAATGAGAACGTGTTGCGTATTACTTCACTTTAAACATCGACAAATTCATTGAAATGTCAGTTTTTAGAATTCATGTTGAGACATAATAGAAAAAACATTAAATTCATCACCAAATACTTTTGACACAAATGAACTTATGAAATGTTCCTGAAACAAAGTAAAGAAAACACTTGTTCACTAGTTTACATGTTTACAGTTCAGATGTCAGTCAGCTGATGCATCAAAGCTTCAGTTTGTAAAATGTTTTTACGGTTTGTCGTTCAGTGACGTTGAATCCTGTGTGGAATATAAAGTCTCCAATTATTTATCTATATAAAAAATAAAAAAATGTAACTGCTGTTTGTCACCTGATTTACAAAATGGATCTAAACTACAGACAAGTAACACAGACACATTGACGGGTAGATTGGTACGAGACAGACCGTTGGACAGGTAAACACACAGGTAGACTGACAGATGGACAGACAGGTATTCTACAGATATCCTACCTGGCTAAGGGCGGGATGATGCAGCTCGTACACGTGACGATGTGGCATCACACCTGGTGAAGGAACTCCTGAAGCTGATGCTGAACGGCCAAGTTTACACACCAACTTTGATTCTGCAGATTAGATTGTTTTTACATCAATCCAAAAAAACTGATTACGGAAGAAATTTCACTTGCTTTTTACCTAATGGTCATCTGACAGTGTAAGCACAACATTCACTGCAATATATTAGGGAGACAAAAATACAAAAGGGCAGAATCAAGCTACTCCTCAGACTCTGATGATCAGCTTCTGAGTCCAAACTGAAAATCTCATTTAATCCTGACCTCCTGTTATCATCTTTACATTTAGACCTGACCTCCTGTTATCATCTTTACATTTAGACCTGACCTCCTGTTATCATCTTCACATTTAAACCTGACCTCCTGTTATCATCTTCACATTTAGACCTGACCTCCTGTTATCATCTTTACATTTAGACCTGACCTCCTGTAATCATCTTTACATTTAAACCTGACCTCCTGTTATCATCTATACATTTAAACCTGACCTCTATTATCATCTTCACATTTAGACCTGACCTCCTGATATCATCTTTACATTTAAACCTGACCTCCCGTTATCATCTTCACATTTAAACCTGACCTCTATTATCATCTTCACATTTAGACCAGACCTCCTGTTATCATCTTCACATTTAAACCTGACCTCCCGTTATCATCTTCACATTTAAACCTGACCTGTTATCATCTTCACATTTAGACCTGACCTGTTATCATCTTCACATTTAGACCTGACCTCCTGATATCATCTTCACATTTAGACCTGACCTCCTGTTATCTTCACATTCAAACCTGACCTCCCGTTATCATCTTCACATTCAAACCTGACCTCCTGATATCATCTTCACATTTAGACCTGACCTCCTGATATCATCTTCCCATTTAGCATTTAGACCTGACCTCTTGTTATCATCTTCACATTTAGACCTGACCTCTGTTATCATCTTCACATTTAGACCTGACCTCTGTTATCATCTTCACATTTAGACCTGACCTCTGTTATCATCTTCACATTTAGACCTGACCTCTTGTTATCATCTTCACATTTAGACCTGACCTGTTATCATCTCCACATTTAGACCTGACCTCTTGTTATCATCTTCACATTTAGACCTGACCTCCTGTTATCATCTTCACATTTAGACCTGACCTGTTATCATCTCCACATTTAGACCTGACCTCTTGTTATCATCTTCACATTTAGCATTTAGACCTGACCTCTTGTAATCATCTTCACATTTAAACCTGACCTCCTGTTATCATCTATACATTTAAACCTGACCTCTATTATCATCTTCACATTTAGACCTGACCTCCTGATATCATCTTTACATTTAAACCTGACCTCCCGTTATCATCTTCACATTTAAACCTGACCTCTATTATCATCTTCACATTTAGACCAGACCTCCTGTTATCATCTTCACATTTAAACCTGACCTCCCGTTATCATCTTCACATTTAAACCTGACCTGTTATCATCTTCACATTTAGACCTGACCTGTTATCATCTTCACATTTAGACCTGACCTCCTGATATCATCTTCACATTTAGACCTGACCTCCTGTTATCATCTTCACATTCAAACCTGACCTCCCGTTATCATCTTCACATTCAAACCTGACCTCCTGATATCATCTTCACATTTAGACCTGACCTCCTGATATCATCTTCCCATTTAGCATTTAGACCTGACCTCTTGTTATCATCTTCACATTTAGACCTGACCTGTTATCATCTTCACATTTAGACCTGACCTCTGTTATCATCTGCACATTTAAACCTGACCTCTATTATCATCTTCACATTTAGACCAGACCTCCTGTTATCATCTTCACATTTAAACCTGACCTCCCGTTATCATCTTCACATTTAAACCTGACCTGTTATCATCTTCACATTTAGACCTGACCTGTTATCATCTTCACATTTAGACCTGACCTCCTGATATCTTCACATTCAAACCTGACCTCCCGTTATCATCTTCACATTCAAACCTGACCTCCTGATATCATCTTCACATTTAGACCTGACCTCCTGATATCATCTTCCCATTTAGCATTTAGACCTGACCTCTTGTTATCATCTTCACATTTAGACCTGACCTCTGTTATCATCTTCACATTTAGACCTGACCTCTTGTTATCATCTTCACATTTAGACCTGACCTGTTATCATCTCCACATTTAGACCTGACCTCTTGTTATCATCTTCACATTTAGACCTGACCTCCTGTTATCATCTTCACATTTAGACCTGACCTCTTGTTATCATCTTCACATTTAGCATTTAGACCTGACCTCTTGTAATCATCTTCACATTTAAACCTGACCTCCTGTTATCATCTATACATTTAAACCTGACCTCTATTATCATCTTCACATTTAGACCTGACCTCTTGTTATCATCTTCACATTTAGCATTTAGACCTGACCTCTTGTAATCATCTTCACATTTAAACCTGACCTCCTGTTATCATCTATACATTTAAACCTGACCTCTATTATCATCTTCACATTTAGACCTGACCTCCTGATATCATCTTTACATTTAAACCTGACCTCCCGTTATCATCTTCACATTTAAACCTGACCTCTATTATCATCTTCACATTTAGACCAGACCTCCTGTTATCATCTTCACATTTAAACCTGACCTCCCGTTATCATCTTCACATTTAAACCTGACCTGTTATCATCTTCACATTTAGACCTGACCTGTTATCATCTTCACATTTAGACCTGACCTCCTGATATCATCTTCACATTTAGACCTGACCTCCTGTTATCATCTTCACATTCAAACCTGACCTCCCGTTATCATCTTCACATTCAAACCTGACCTCCTGATATCATCTTCACATTTAGACCTGACCTCCTGATATCATCTTCCCATTTAGCATTTAGACCTGACCTCTTGTTATCATCTTCACATTTAGACCTGACCTCTGTTATCATCTTCACATTTAGACCTGACCTCCTGATATCATCTTCACATTTAGACCTGACCTCCTGTTATCATCTTCCCATTTAGCATTTAGACCTGACCTCTTGTTATCATCTTCACATTTAGACCTGACCTCTGTTATCATCTTCACATTTAGACCTGACCTCTGTTATCATCTGCACATTTAAACCTGACCTCTATTATCATCTTCACATTTAGACCAGACCTCCTGTTATCATCTTCACATTTAAACCTGACCTCCCGTTATCATCTTCACATTTAAACCTGACCTGTTATCATCTTCACATTTAGACCTGACCTGTTATCATCTTCACATTTAGACCTGACCTCCTGATATCATCTTCACATTTAGACCTGACCTCCTGTTATCTTCACATTCAAACCTGACCTCCCGTTATCATCTTCACATTCAAACCTGACCTCCTGATATCATCTTCACATTTAGACCTGACCTCCTGATATCATCTTCCCATTTAGCATTTAGACCTGACCTCTTGTTATCATCTTCACATTTAGACCTGACCTCTGTTATCATCTTCACATTTAGACCTGACCTCTGTTATCATCTTCACATTTAGACCTGACCTCTGTTATCATCTTCACATTTAGACCTGACCTCTTGTTATCATCTTCACATTTAGACCTGACCTGTTATCATCTCCACATTTAGACCTGACCTCTTGTTATCATCTTCACATTTAGACCTGACCTCCTGTTATCATCTTCACATTTAGACCTGACCTGTTATCATCTCCACATTTAGACCTGACCTCTTGTTATCATCTTCACATTTAGCATTTAGACCTGACCTCTTGTAATCATCTTCACATTTAAACCTGACCTCCTGTTATCATCTATACATTTAAACCTGACCTCTATTATCATCTTCACATTTAGACCTGACCTCCTGATATCATCTTTACATTTAAACCTGACCTCCCGTTATCATCTTCACATTTAAACCTGACCTCTATTATCATCTTCACATTTAGACCAGACCTCCTGTTATCATCTTCACATTTAAACCTGACCTGTTATCATCTTCACATTTAGACCTGACCTGTTATCATCTTCACATTTAGACCTGACCTCCTGATATCATCTTCACATTTAGACCTGACCTCCTGTTATCATCTTCACATTCAAACCTGACCTCCCATTATCATCTTCACATTCAAACCTGACCTCCTGATATCATCTTCACATTTAGACCTGACCTCCTGATATCATCTTCCCATTTAGCATTTAGACCTGACCTCTTGTTATCATCTTCACATTTAGACCTGACCTCTGTTATCATCTTCACATTTAGACCTGACCTCTGTTATCATCTTCACATTTAGACCTGACCTCTGTTATCATCTTCACATTTAGACCTGACCTCTTGTTATCATCTTCACATTTAGACCTGACCTGTTATCATCTCCACATTTAGACCTGACCTCTTGTTATCATCTTCACATTTAGACCTGACCTCCTGTTATCATCTTCACATTTAGACCTGACCTGTTATCATCTCCACATTTAGACCTGACCTCTTGTTATCATCTTCACATTTAGACCTGACCTCCTGTTATCATCTTCACATTTAGACCTGACCTCCTGTTATCATCTTCACATTCAAACCTGACCTCCCGTTATCATCTTCACATTCAAACCTGACCTCCTGATATCATCTTCACATTTAGACCTGACCTCCTGATATCATCTTCCCATTTAGCATTTAGACCTGACCTCTTGTTATCATCTTCACATTTAGACCTGACCTCTTGTTATCATCTTCACATTTAGACCTGACCTGTTATCATCTCCACATTTAGACCTGACCTCTTGTTATCATCTTCACATTTAGACCTGACCTCCTGTTATCATCTCCACATTTAGACCTGACCTCTTGTTATCATCTTCACATTTAGACCTGACCTCCTGATATCATCTTCCCATTTAGCATTTAGACCTGACCTCTTGTTATCATCTTCACATTTAGACCTGACCTCTGTTATCATCTTCACATTTAGACCTGACCTCTGTTATCATCTTCACATTTAGACCTGACCTCTGTTATCATCTTCACATTTAGACCTGACCTCTGTTATCATCTTCACATTTAGACCTGACCTCTTGTTATCATCTTCACATTTAGACCTGACCTCCTGTTATCATCTTCACATTTAGACCTGACCTGTTATCATCTCCACATTTCATTTAGACCTGACCTCTTGTTATCATCTTCACATTTAGACCTGACCTCCTGTTATCATCTTCACATTTAGACCTGACCTCGTTATCATCTTCACATTCAAACCTGACCTCCCGTTATCATCTTCACATTCAAACCTGACCTCCTGATATCATCTTCACATTTAGACCTGACCTCCTGATATCATCTTCCCATTTAGCATTTAGACCTGACCTCTTGTTATCATCTTCACATTTAGACCTGACCTCTGTTATCATCTTCACATTTAGACCTGACCTCTGTTATCATCTTCACATTTAGACCTGACCTCTTGTTATCATCTTCACATTTAGACCTGACCTGTTATCATCTCCACATTTAGACCTGACCTCTTGTTATCATCTTCACATTTAGACCTGACCTCCTGTTATCATCTTCACATTTAGACCTGACCTCCTGTTATCATCTTCACATTTAGCCCTGACCTCCTGTTATCATCTTCACATTTAGACCTGACCTCCTGATATCATCTTCACATTTAGACCTGACCTCCTGATATCATCTTCCCATTTAGCATTTAGACCTGACCTCTTGTTATCATCTTCACATTTAGACCTGACCTCTGTTATCATCTTCACATTTAGACCTGACCTCTGTTATCATCTTCACATTTAGACCTGACCTCTGTTATCATCTTCACATTTAGACCTGACCTCTTGTTATCATCTTCACATTTAGACCTGACCTGTTATCATCTCCACATTTAGACCTGACCTCTTGTTATCATCTTCACATTTAGACCTGACCTCCTGTTATCATCTTCACATTTAGACCTGACCTGTTATCATCTCCACATTTAGACCTGACCTCTTGTTATCATCTTCACATTTAGCATTTAGACCTGACCTCTTGTAATCATCTTCACATTTAAACCTGACCTCCTGTTATCATCTATACATTTAAACCTGACCTCTATTATCATCTTCACATTTAGACCTGACCTCCTGATATCATCTTTACATTTAAACCTGACCTCCCGTTATCATCTTCACATTTAAACCTGACCTCTATTATCATCTTCACATTTAGACCAGACCTCCTGTTATCATCTTCACATTTAAACCTGACCTCCCGTTATCATCTTCACATTTAAACCTGACCTGTTATCATCTTCACATTTAGACCTGACCTGTTATCATCTTCACATTTAGACCTGACCTCCTGATATCATCTTCACATTTAGACCTGACCTCCTGTTATCATCTTCACATTCAAACCTGACCTCCCGTTATCATCTTCACATTCAAACCTGACCTCCTGATATCATCTTCACATTTAGACCTGACCTCCTGATATCATCTTCCCATTTAGCATTTAGACCTGACCTCTTGTTATCATCTTCACATTTAGACTTGACCTCTGTTATCATCTTCACATTTAGACCTGACCTCTGTTATCATCTTCACATTTAGACCTGACCTCTGTTATCATCTTCACATTTAGACCTGACCTCTTGTTATCATCTTCACATTTAGACCTGACCTCTTGTTATCATCTTCACATTTAGACCTGACCTCTTGTTATCATCTCCACATTTAGACCTGACCTCTTGTTATCATCTTCACATTTAGACCTGACCTCCTGTTATCATCTTCACATTTAGACCTGACCTGTTATCATCTCCACATTTCATTTAGACCTGACCTCTTGTTATCATCTTCACATTTAGACCTGACCTCCTGTTATCATCTTCACATTTAGACCTGACCTCGTTATCATCTTCACATTCAAACCTGACCTCCCGTTATCATCTTCACATTCAAACCTGACCTCCTGATATCATCTTCACATTTAGACCTGACCTCCTGATATCATCTTCCCATTTAGCATTTAGACCTGACCTCTTGTTATCATCTTCACATTTAGACCTGACCTCTGTTATCATCTTCACATTTAGACCTGACCTCTGTTATCATCTTCACATTTAGACCTGACCTCTTGTTATCATCTTCACATTTAGACCTGACCTGTTATCATCTCCACATTTAGACCTGACCTCTTGTTATCATCTTCACATTTAGACCTGACCTCCTGTTATCATCTTCACATTTAGACCTGACCTCCTGTTATCATCTTCACATTTAGCCCTGACCTCCTGTTATCATCTTCACATTTAGACCTGACCTCCTGATATCATCTTCACATTTAGACCTGACCTCCTGATATCATCTTCCCATTTAGCATTTAGACCTGACCTCTTGTTATCATCTTCACATTTAGACCTGACCTCTGTTATCATCTTCACATTTAGACCTGACCTCTGTTATCATCTTCACATTTAGACCTGACCTCTTGTTATCATCTTCACATTTAGACCTGACCTCTGTTATCATCTTCACATTTAGACCTGACCTCTGTTATCATCTTCACATTTAGACCTGACCTCTGTTATCATCTTCACATTTAGACCTGACCTCTTGTTATCATCTTCACATTTAGACCTGACCTCCTGTTATCATCTTCACATTTAGACCTGACCTGTTATCATCTCCACATTTAGACCTGACCTCTTGTTATCATCTTCACATTTAGCATTTAGACCTGACCTCTTGTAATCATCTTCACATTTAAACCTGACCTCCTGTTATCATCTATACATTTAAACCTGACCTCTATTATCATCTTCACATTTAGACCTGACCTCCTGATATCATCTTTACATTTAAACCTGACCTCCCGTTATCATCTTCACATTTAAACCTGACCTCTATTATCATCTTCACATTTAGACCAGACCTCCTGTTATCATCTTCACATTTAAACCTGACCTCCCGTTATCATCTTCACATTTAAACCTGACCTGTTATCATCTTCACATTTAGACCTGACCTGTTATCATCTTCACATTTAGACCTGACCTCCTGATATCATCTTCACATTTAGACCTGACCTCCTGTTATCATCTTCACATTCAAACCTGACCTCCCGTTATCATCTTCACATTCAAACCTGACCTCCTGATATCATCTTCACATTTAGACCTGACCTCCTGATATCATCTTCCCATTTAGCATTTAGACCTGACCTCTTGTTATCATCTTCACATTTAGACTTGACCTCTGTTATCATCTTCACATTTAGACCTGACCTCTGTTATCATCTTCACATTTAGACCTGACCTCTGTTATCATCTTCACATTTAGACCTGACCTGTTATCATCTTCACATTTAGACCTGACCTCTTGTTATCATCTTCACATTTAGACCTGACCTCTTGTTATCATCTTCACATTTAGACCTGACCTGTTATCATCTTCACATTTAGACCTGACCTGTTATCATCTTCACATTTAGACCTGACCTCTTGTTATCATCTTCACATTTAGACCTGACCTCTTGTTATCATCTCCACATTTAGACCTGACCTCTTGTTATCATCTTCACATTTAGCATTTAGACCTGACCTCTTGTAATCATCTTCACATTTAAACCTGACCTCCTGTTATCATCTATACATTTAAACCTGACCTCTATTATCATCTTCACATTTAGACCTGACCTCTTGTTATCATCTTCACATTTAGACCTGACCTCCTGTTATCTTCATATTTTTACCTGACCTCCTGTTATCATCTTCACATTTAGACCTGACCTCCTGTTATCATCTTCACATTCAAACCTGACCTCCCGTTATCATCTTCACATTCAAACCTGACCTCCTGATATCATCTTCACATTTAGACCTGACCTCCTGATATCATCTTCCCATTTAGCATTTAGACCTGACCTCTTGTTATCATCTTCACATTTAGACTTGACCTCTGTTATCATCTTCACATTTAGACCTGACCTCTGTTATCATCTTCACATTTAGACCTGACCTCTGTTATCATCTTCACATTTAGACCTGACCTCTTGTTATCATCTTCACATTTAGACCTGACCTGTTATCATCTCCACATTTAGACCTGACCTCTTGTTATCATCTTCACATTTAGACCTGACCTCTTGTTATCATCTTCACATTTAGACCTGACCTGTTATCATCTCCACATTTAGACCTGACCTCTTGTTATCATCTTCACATTTAGACCTGACCTCTTGTTATCATCTCCACATTTAGACCTGACCTCTTGTTATCATCTTCACATTTAGCATTTAGACCTGACCTCTTGTAATCATCTTCACATTTAAACCTGACCTCCTGTTATCATCTATACATTTAAACCTGACCTCTATTATCATCTTCACATTTAGACCTGACCTCTTGTTATCATCTTCACATTTAGACCTGACCTCCTGTTATCTTCATATTTTTACCTGACCTCCTGTTATCATCTTCACATTTAGACCTGACCTCCTGATATCATCTTCACATTTAGACCTGACCTCCTGTTATCATCTCCACATTTAGACCTGACCTGTTATCATCTTCACATTTAGACCTGACCTCTTGTTATCATCTTCACATTTAGACCTGACCTCTTGTTATCATCTTCACATTTAGACCTGACCTGTTATCATCTTCACATTTAGACCTGACCTCCTGTTATCATCGTCACATTTAGACCTGACCTCTTGTTATCTTCACATTTAGACCTGACCTCTTGTTGTCATCTTCACATTTAGACCTGACCTCTTGTTATCATCTTCACATTTAGACCTGAACTGTTATCATCTTCACATTTAGACCTGACCTCCTGTTATCATCTTCACATTTAGACCTGACCTCTTGTTATCATCTTCACATTTAGCATTTAGACCTGACCTCTTGTTATCATCTTCATTTAGACCTGACCTCTGTTATCATCTTCACATTTAGACCTGACCTCTGTTATCATCTTCACATTTAGACCTGACCTCCTGATATCATCTTCACATTTAGACCTGACCTCCTGTTATCATCTCCACATTTAGACCTGACCTGTTATCATCTTCACATTTAGACCTGACCTCTTGTTATCATCTTCACATTTAGACCTGACCTGTTATCATCTTCACATTTAGACCTGACCTCCTGTTATCATCGTCACATTTAGACCTGACCTCTTGTTATCATCTTCACATTTAGACCTGACCTCTGTTATCATCTTCACATTTAGACCTGACCTCCTGTTATCATCTTCACATTTAGACCTGACCTGTTATCTTCACATTTAGACCTGACCTCTTGTTATCATCTTCACATTTAGACCTGACCTCTTGTTATCTTCACATTTAGACCTGACCTGTTATCATCTTCACATTTAGACCTGACCTCTTGTAATCATCTGCACATTTAGACCTGACCTCTTGTTATCATCTTCACATTTAGCATTTAGACCTGACCTCTTGTTATCATCTTCACATTTAGACCTGACCTCTGTTATCATCTTCACATTTAGACCTGACCTCTTGTTATCATCTTCACATTTAGACCTGACCTCTTGTTATCATCTTCACATTTAGACCTGACCTCTTGTTATCATCTTCACATTTAGACCTGACCTCCTGTTATCATCTTCACATTCAAACCTGACCTCCCGTTATCATCTTCACATTTAGACCTGACCTCCTGATATCATCTTCCCATTCAGCATTTAGACCTGACCTCTTGTTATCATCTTCACATTTAGACCTGACCTCTGTTATCATCTTCACATTTAGACCTGACCTCTGTTATCATCTTCACATTTAGACCTGACCTCTGTTATCATCTTCACATTTAGACCTGACCTCTTGTTATCATCTTCACATTTAGACCTGACCTGTTATCATCTCCACATTTAGACCTGACCTCTTGTTATCATCTTCACATTTAGACCTGACCTCTTGTTATCATCTTCACATTTAGACCTGACCTCTTGTTACCATCTTCACATTTAGCATTTAGACCTGACCTCTTGTAATCATCTTCACATTTAAACCTGACCTCCTGTTATCATCTATACATTTAAACCTGACCTCTATTATCATCTTCACATTTAGACCTGACCTTTTGTTATCATCTTCACATTTAGACCTGACCTCCTGTTATCTTCATATTTTTACCTGACCTCCTGTTATCATCTTCACATTTAGACCTGACCTCCTGATATCATCTTCACATTTAGACCTGACCTCCTGTTATCATCTCCACATTTAGACCTGACCTGTTATCATCTTCACATTTAGACCTGACCTCTTGTTATCATCTTCACATTTAGACCTGACCTCTTGTTATCATCTTCACATTTAGACCTGACCTGTTATCATCTTCACATTTAGACCTGACCTCCTGTTATCATCGTCACATTTAGACCTGACCTCTTGTTATCTTCACATTTAGACCTGACCTCTTGTTGTCATCTTCACATTTAGACCTGACCTCTTGTTATCATCTTCACATTTAGACCTGAACTGTTATCATCTTCACATTTAGACCTGACCTCCTGTTATCATCTTCACATTTAGACCTGACCTCTTGTTATCATCTTCACATTTAGCATTTAGACCTGACCTCTTGTTATCATCTTCACATTTAGACCTGACCTCTGTTATCATCTTCACATTTAGACCTGACCTCTGTTATCATCTTCACATTTAGACCTGACCTCCTGATATCATCTTCACATTTAGACCTGACCTCCTGTTATCATCTCCACATTTAGACCTGACCTCTTGTTATCATCTTCACATTTAGACCTGACCTGTTATCATCTTCACATTTAGACCTGACCTCCTGTTATCATCGTCACATTTAGACCTGACCTCTTGTTATCATCTTCACATTTAGACCTGACCTCTGTTATCATCTTCACATTTAGACCTGACCTCCTGTTATCATCTTCACATTTAGACCTGACCTGTTATCTTCACATTTAGACCTGACCTCTTGTTATCATCTTCACATTTAGACCTGACCTCTTGTTATCTTCACATTTAGACCTGACCTGTTATCATCTTCACATTTAGACCTGACCTCTTGTAATCATCTGCACATTTAGACCTGACCTCTTGTTATCATCTTCACATTTAGCATTTAGACCTGACCTCTTGTTATCATCTTCACATTTAGACCTGACCTCTGTTATCATCTTCACATTTAGACCTGACCTCTTGTTATCATCTTCACATTTAGACCTGACCTCTTGTTATCATCTTCACATTTAGACCTGACCTCTGTTATCATCTTCACATTTAGACCTGACCTCCTGTTATCATCTCCACATTTAGACCTGACCTGTTATCATCTTCACATTTAGACCTGACCTCTTGTTATCATCTTCACATTTAGACCTGACCTGTTATCATCTTCACATTTAGACCTGACCTCCTGTTATCATCGTCACATTTAGACCTGACCTCTTGTTATCATCTTCACATTTAGACCTGACCTCTGTTATCATCTTCACATTTAGACCTGACCTCCTGTTATCATCTTCACATTTAGACCTGACCTGTTATCTTCACATTTAGACCTGACCTCTTGTTATCATCTTCACATTTAGACCTGACCTCTTGTTATCTTCACATTTAGACCTGACCTGTTATCATCTTCACATTTAGACCTGACCTCTTGTAATCATCTGCACATTTAGACCTGACCTCTTGTTATCATCTTCACATTTAGCATTTAGACCTGACCTCTTGTTATCATCTTCACATTTAGACCTGACCTCTGTTATCATCTTCACATTTAGACCTGACCTCTTGTTATCATCTTCACATTTAGACCTGACCTCCTGTTATCTTCATATTTTTACCTGACCTCCTGTTATCATCTTCACATTTAGACCTGACCTCCTGATATCATCTTCACATTTAGACCTGACCTCCTGTTATCATCTCCACATTTAGACCTGACCTGTTATCATCTTCACATTTAGACCTGACCTCTTGTTATCATCTTCACATTTAGACCTGACCTCTTGTTATCATCTTCACATTTAGACCTGACCTGTTATCATCTTCACATTTAGACCTGACCTCCTGTTATCATCGTCACATTTAGACCTGACCTCTTGTTATCTTCACATTTAGACCTGACCTCTTGTTGTCATCTTCACATTTAGACCTGACCTCTTGTTATCATCTTCACATTTAGACCTGAACTGTTATCATCTTCACATTTAGACCTGACCTCCTGTTATCATCTTCACATTTAGACCTGACCTCTTGTTATCATCTTCACATTTAGCATTTAGACCTGACCTCTTGTTATCATCTTCATTTAGACCTGACCTCTGTTATCATCTTCACATTTAGACCTGACCTCTGTTATCATCTTCACATTTAGACCTGACCTCCTGATATCATCTTCACATTTAGACCTGACCTCCTGTTATCATCTCCACATTTAGACCTGACCTGTTATCATCTTCACATTTAGACCTGACCTCTTGTTATCATCTTCACATTTAGACCTGACCTGTTATCATCTTCACATTTAGACCTGACCTCCTGTTATCATCGTCACATTTAGACCTGACCTCTTGTTATCATCTTCACATTTAGACCTGACCTCTGTTATCATCTTCACATTTAGACCTGACCTCCTGTTATCATCTTCACATTTAGACCTGACCTGTTATCTTCACATTTAGACCTGACCTCTTGTTATCATCTTCACATTTAGACCTGACCTCTTGTTATCTTCACATTTAGACCTGACCTGTTATCATCTTCACATTTAGACCTGACCTCTTGTAATCATCTGCACATTTAGACCTGACCTCTTGTTATCATCTTCACATTTAGCATTTAGACCTGACCTCTTGTTATCATCTTCACATTTAGACCTGACCTCTGTTATCATCTTCACATTTAGACCTGACCTCTTGTTATCATCTTCACATTTAGACCTGACCTCTTGTTATCATCTTCACATTTAGACCTGACCTCTTGTTATCATCTTCACATTTAGACCTGACCTCCTGTTATCATCTTCACATTCAAACCTGACCTCCCGTTATCATCTTCACATTTAGACCTGACCTCCTGATATCATCTTCCCATTCAGCATTTAGACCTGACCTCTTGTTATCATCTTCACATTTAGACCTGACCTCTGTTATCATCTTCACATTTAGACCTGACCTCTGTTATCATCTTCACATTTAGACCTGACCTCTGTTATCATCTTCACATTTAGACCTGACCTCTTGTTATCATCTTCACATTTAGACCTGACCTGTTATCATCTCCACATTTAGACCTGACCTCTTGTTATCATCTTCACATTTAGACCTGACCTCTTGTTATCATCTTCACATTTAGACCTGACCTCTTGTTACCATCTTCACATTTAGCATTTAGACCTGACCTCTTGTAATCATCTTCACATTTAAACCTGACCTCCTGTTATCATCTATACATTTAAACCTGACCTCTATTATCATCTTCACATTTAGACCTGACCTTTTGTTATCATCTTCACATTTAGACCTGACCTCCTGTTATCTTCATATTTTTACCTGACCTCCTGTTATCATCTTCACATTTAGACCTGACCTCCTGATATCATCTTCACATTTAGACCTGACCTCCTGTTATCATCTCCACATTTAGACCTGACCTGTTATCATCTTCACATTTAGACCTGACCTCTTGTTATCATCTTCACATTTAGACCTGACCTCTTGTTATCATCTTCACATTTAGACCTGACCTGTTATCATCTTCACATTTAGACCTGACCTCCTGTTATCATCGTCACATTTAGACCTGACCTCTTGTTATCTTCACATTTAGACCTGACCTCTTGTTGTCATCTTCACATTTAGACCTGACCTCTTGTTATCATCTTCACATTTAGACCTGAACTGTTATCATCTTCACATTTAGACCTGACCTCCTGTTATCATCTTCACATTTAGACCTGACCTCTTGTTATCATCTTCACATTTAGCATTTAGACCTGACCTCTTGTTATCATCTTCACATTTAGACCTGACCTCTGTTATCATCTTCACATTTAGACCTGACCTCTGTTATCATCTTCACATTTAGACCTGACCTCCTGATATCATCTTCACATTTAGACCTGACCTCCTGTTATCATCTCCACATTTAGACCTGACCTCTTGTTATCATCTTCACATTTAGACCTGACCTGTTATCATCTTCACATTTAGACCTGACCTCCTGTTATCATCGTCACATTTAGACCTGACCTCTTGTTATCATCTTCACATTTAGACCTGACCTCTGTTATCATCTTCACATTTAGACCTGACCTCCTGTTATCATCTTCACATTTAGACCTGACCTGTTATCTTCACATTTAGACCTGACCTCTTGTTATCATCTTCACATTTAGACCTGACCTCTTGTTATCTTCACATTTAGACCTGACCTGTTATCATCTTCACATTTAGACCTGACCTCTTGTAATCATCTGCACATTTAGACCTGACCTCTTGTTATCATCTTCACATTTAGCATTTAGACCTGACCTCTTGTTATCATCTTCACATTTAGACCTGACCTCTGTTATCATCTTCACATTTAGACCTGACCTCTTGTTATCATCTTCACATTTAGACCTGACCTCTTGTTATCATCTTCACATTTAGACCTGACCTCTGTTATCATCTTCACATTTAGACCTGACCTCCTGTTATCATCTCCACATTTAGACCTGACCTGTTATCATCTTCACATTTAGACCTGACCTCTTGTTATCATCTTCACATTTAGACCTGACCTGTTATCATCTTCACATTTAGACCTGACCTCCTGTTATCATCGTCACATTTAGACCTGACCTCTTGTTATCATCTTCACATTTAGACCTGACCTCTGTTATCATCTTCACATTTAGACCTGACCTCCTGTTATCATCTTCACATTTAGACCTGACCTGTTATCTTCACATTTAGACCTGACCTCTTGTTATCATCTTCACATTTAGACCTGACCTCTTGTTATCTTCACATTTAGACCTGACCTGTTATCATCTTCACATTTAGACCTGACCTCTTGTAATCATCTGCACATTTAGACCTGACCTCTTGTTATCATCTTCACATTTAGCATTTAGACCTGACCTCTTGTTATCATCTTCACATTTAGACCTGACCTCTGTTATCATCTTCACATTTAGACCTGACCTCTTGTTATCATCTTCACATTTAGACCTGACCTCTTGTTATCATCTTCACATTTAGACCTGACCTCTGTTATCATCTTCACATTTAGACCTGACCTCTTGTTATCATCTTCACATTTAGACCTGACCTCTTGTTATCATCTTCACATTTAGACCTGACCTGTTATCATCTTCACATTTAGACCTGACCTCTTGTTGTCATCTTCACATTTAGACCTGACCTCTTGTTATCATCTTCACATTTAGACCTGAACTGTTATCATCTTCACATTTAGACCTGACCTCCTGTTATCATCTTCACATTTAGACCTGACCTCTGTTATCATCTTCACATTTAGACCTGACCTCTTGTTATCATCTTCACATTTATCATTTAGACCTGACCTCTTGTTATCATCTTCACATTTAGACCTGACCTCTGTTATCATCTTCACATTTAGACCTGACCTCTGTTATCATCTTCACATTTAGACCTGACCTGTTATCATCTTCACATTCAGACCTGACCTCTTGTTATCATCTTCACATTTAGACCTGACCTCTTGTTATCATCTTCACATTCAGCATTTAGACCTGACCTCTTGTTATCATCTTCACATTTAGACCTGACCTCTTGTTATCATCTTCACATTTAGACCTGACCTGTTATCATCTTCACATTTAGACCTGACCTCTTGTTATCATCTTCACATTTAGACCTGACCTGTTATCATCTTCACATTTAGACCTGACCTCTTGTTATCATCTTCACATTTAGACCTGACCTGTTATCATCTTCACATTTAGACCTGACCTCTTGTTATCATCTTCACATTTAGACCTGACCTGTTATCATCTTCACATTTAGACCTGACCTCTTGTTATCATCTTCACATTTAGACCTGACCTGTTATCATCTTCACATTTAGACCTGACCTCTTGTTATCATCTTCACATTTAGACCTGACCTGTTATCATCTTCACATTTAGACCTGACCTCTTGTAATCATCTGCACATTTAGACCTGACCTCTTGTTATCATCTTCACATTTAGCATTTAGACCTGACCTCTTGTTATCATCTTCACATTTAGACCTGACCTCTGTTATCATCTTCACATTTAGACCTGACCTCTTGTTATCATCTTCACATTTAGACCTGACCTCTTGTTATCATCTTCACATTTAGACCTGACCTCTGTTATCATCTTCACATTTAGACCTGACCTCCTGTTATCATCTCCACATTTAGACCTGACCTGTTATCATCTTCACATTTAGACCTGACCTCTTGTTATCATCTTCACATTTAGACCTGACCTGTTATCATCTTCACATTTAGACCTGACCTCCTGTTATCATCGTCACATTTAGACCTGACCTCTTGTTATCATCTTCACATTTAGACCTGACCTCTGTTATCATCTTCACATTTAGACCTGACCTCCTGTTATCATCTTCACATTTAGACCTGACCTGTTATCTTCACATTTAGACCTGACCTCTTGTTATCATCTTCACATTTAGACCTGACCTCTTGTTATCTTCACATTTAGACCTGACCTGTTATCATCTTCACATTTAGACCTGACCTCTTGTAATCATCTGCACATTTAGACCTGACCTCTTGTTATCATCTTCACATTTAGCATTTAGACCTGACCTCTTGTTATCATCTTCACATTTAGACCTGACCTCTGCTATCATCTTCACATTTAGACCTGACCTCTTGTTATCATCTTCACATTTAGACCTGACCTCTTGTTATCATCTTCACATTTAGACCTGACCTCTTGTTATCATCTTCACATTTAGACCTGACCTCTGTTATCATCTTCACATTTAGACCTGACCTCCTGTTATCATCTTCACATTTAGACCTGACCTGTTATCTTCACATTTAGACCTGACCTCTTGTTATCATCTTCACATTTAGACCTGACCTCTTGTTATCTTCACATTTAGACCTGACCTGTTATCATCTTCACATTTAGACCTGACCTCTTGTAATCATCTGCACATTTAGACCTGACCTCTTGTTATCATCTTCACATTTAGCATTTAGACCTGACCTCTTGTTATCATCTTCACATTTAGACCTGACCTCTGCTATCATCTTCACATTTAGACCTGACCTCTTGTTATCATCTTCACATTTAGACCTGACCTCTTGTTATCATCTTCACATTTAGACCTGACCTCTGTTATCATCTTCACATTTAGACCTGACCTCTTGTTATCATCTTCACATTTAGACCTGACCTCTTGTTATCATCTTCACATTTAGACCTGACCTGTTATCATCTTCACATTTAGACCTGACCTCTTGTTGTCATCTTCACATTTAGACCTGACCTCTTGTTATCATCTTCACATTTAGACCTGAACTGTTATCATCTTCACATTTAGACCTGACCTCCTGTTATCATCTTCACATTTAGACCTGACCTCTGTTATCATCTTCACATTTAGACCTGACCTCTTGTTATCATCTTCACATTTATCATTTAGACCTGACCTCTTGTTATCATCTTCACATTTAGACCTGACCTCTGTTATCATCTTCACATTTAGACCTGACCTCTGTTATCATCTTCACATTTAGACCTGACCTGTTATCGTCTTCACATTCAGACCTGACCTCTTGTTATCATCTTCACATTTAGACCTGACCTCTTGTTATCATCTTCACATTCAGCATTTAGACCTGACCTCTTGTTATCATCTTCACATTTAGACCTGACCTCTTGTTATCATCTTCACATTTAGACCTGACCTGTTATCATCTTCACATTTAGACCTGACCTCTTGTTATCATCTTCACATTTAGACCTGACCTGTTATCATCTTCACATTTAGACCTGACCTCTTGTTATCATCTTCACATTTAGACCTGACCTGTTATCATCTTCACATTTAGACCTGACCTCTTGTTATCATCTTCACATTTAGACCTGACCTGTTATCATCTTCACATTTAGACCTGACCTCTTGTTATCATCTTCACATTTAGACCTGACCTGTTATCATCTTCACATTTAGACCTGACCTCTTGTTATCATCTTCACATTTAGACCCGACCTCTGTTATCATCTTCACATTCAAACCTGACCTCCTCCTCCAGACAGCATCATGGTGGGGCTGACAGATGACCTCCCCATCCTGCTTGAAATTGGACTGGACTGTCCGTCTCCGTCTTTACTGTCATGTCTTGGCAGAGACCTGGAGTCGCCTACAGAGACACAACAAGATAAAGACAGAAGAGCGAGTCATGATGAGAGACTTAAACTATACTTTGTTTCCTATAAACTATAATTTATTTGTCCAAGATGACATAGAATCAATCTGCAAGACCAATAACCCCAAACAGAGACAGAGAACCAGCAGTTAGATGGTCTAGAATGAAACTTCAATGACTAAAGAATGCATGATAACCTGTAAGATAAAGAATAAGAACTTAAAGAACTCTCCAGGTTGTTTCTCATGCTCTTTGGAGATGAACGTCTCTGTGAAGTGTTGGAGGTCAGGAGGCTGCAGCAGGAAGTGGAACTCTCAAACCCATTTACCATTTACGGGGCCAAGGTTGCTCCAGTTCCTCATTTCCTTTTCTTATAGTTGATGAAATGCTCTCAATTTAGATATTACATTGCCATTATCTTCAAGGTTTTAGGTGTTTTGAGAGGTAGATCAGGATCATTAAAAGAAACTGTCCCTTTGATAAAGAACAAAGTGATTAATACCTTTTTCTCTCTGGCATCAGACTCAACATCTCAAAGTGTAAAATCTTATGTCTGTGCTACACTGACGACATTTTAATACGTGATGTATCAGTAAAAAAGTATTGAATACCTTAGGATTCATATTTAAAACATCTTAATGAACGACAGGAAAATTATTTCAAGACAAAAATTCAAAAAACTAAATAAATTCAATATGTGGCTTTGAAGGGATTTGTCCAAAAATACATAAATAACTTTTATTGGGTAAAATAAATGTTATTATTTATAAAAGCAGGTTTGAGAGTTGAAGGTTGTATAGAGATACTTGACTTCATGGATGTAAACGATAACTTCAAATTAAAATGGTTAAGAGATTATTTTAAAGCTCCAGAATACTTTTGGTACAAATGCTATCGTGGAATCCTTTGGAATTAAACCAGAGACGTACACGGTTATTGATGGCAAAATCATTGTGGAAGATGAACTTTTAAACTTTCTCGTCATCAAAATGAAAACTCTGAGTCAGGACGATATTATTTTATTCGCTGTGAACCATTTCGGGTCGGATTGGATTGAGAGTTCAAAGAAAGCTCTTTTTGAACTCTGCCCAAGCTCCAGTCAACGTTTTGTAGCAGATAAAGGGCACAAAAGGACGCAAATAATATCAAGAGTTGTTTGAAACTACTTAATGAGGCTGTGAGAACATCCCTCGCTTTGTGTCTCATTACATAGACGAATGTCCGCCTGTGGCTTTCAACACGCTTGACGTTTCTTGCCTGCTCGGTCTAAGCACGGACATGGCCTCCATGAAACATGCTGTGTGTGCAGACAAATGTCTGCGAGGGTCTCCGTGTGATAACAGCGGATATAAACCAACGCATATGCAGGTTTGAGCAGCCTAGCTTGGGCGGAAGGGGTCCGCTGATTCGCCAGGTCAACGAGGAGGCACCGAGCCGGGGTATGGAAGGTGTAACTCAGGTACATGGAGCCTCGGTCCTGGAGCAACCTGACCTCAGCAGAGGGGTTGCACCCATTCCTCAGGATAACGAGGAGGCACCGAGCTGGAGTGTAGCGCCGGCGCCTGGATCCTCGGCCCTGGATGCCGGCGCAACGGAGGGAGCCTGGAATGCGGAGCGGGAAAACGACGCGGCCATGTCACCTGTGTGAAGCCGTGTAGTACGAGAGGGACGCCGACTAAAGCATACTACTGAAATACAGCCCAGAGCCCGGCCAGATCCTTCCAGAAAGAAGAAGTCTACCGGTATTGTTGGAACCAGTGCTGGGGAAACATACAAACTATAAAGACTAAACTGGTGAGTGGATTCGCTACAGAATTCTCGCCCGACTTGGACTCTGACACACTGGCGGGGGGTCGCCATTCTGTGGCGTAAAAAATATGATCCACTGATCAGTGTGATTAGACTAGAGGTGGACTGGTGCATAGCAGTTAAAGTTGTACATAATAACAATGTTTTTGTTTACACTCCTTATGAAAGTGCTCAAAATGAGGATGAATACCTTCATCGGCTCGCTTTTATAAGTTCTTTTATCAAAGAGAGTGCATATACAAGCATATTTGTTGTGGGGGATATGAACGCTGATATCTCAGATAATAACTCCCTGTTTGGTCAACACTTCATGCAATTTTGTCAAGATAGCAAGTTGGTTCTTTCCAGTAAAGTCATGTTGCCAGTAAATAGCTCCACATACAGCAGTGAAGCACGGCACACAACCTCTTGGCTGGATCACTGTATATGTACAGCTGATGCTCATGACTGTCTCCAGGATGTTGCAATCCTGTATGAGCGGCTACAACAGATCACATACCTGTCTCTGTGACATCACATGTTGAGAGTCTACCTGAGTTGACCAGTAATGATAACCATGAACAACACGTTAAAGTAGATTGGTCCAAGCTCACAGAAGATGATTTCTTGCATTACAACTCACAAACTGATCAGAGCCGAAGTAATATTGAATTACCACTTGATGCAATTCTGTGTGGCAACATTAACTGTAAAAACCAAAACCACAATAGTGATCGATCCCTAATGTATGATAACATTGTGAATTGTCTAAATAATCTTAGTAAATCATTCTGCAAAAAAAGTTCAGGGGGGTTATCTAATAAACAATCACCTGTCCTTATATGGTGTTTAGAGGGTGTCCTGCTTTAATGACTATCGTCCGGTGGCACTGAACGGCTAGTCATGTCACATTTCAAATCCATTCCCCCCCCCGGACCCTTTCCAGTTTGCATACCGTGCCAAGCGGTCCACAGAGGATGCAATCTGCTCTGCTCTCCACCCAGCCCTCACCCATCTGGACTCAAAGGACTCATATGTGAGAATGTTGTTCATAGACTGTAGTTCAGCATTCAACACCATAATCCCACAAAAACTCATCTTCAAACTTGAGCAGCTGGGGCTCAACACCTCGCTGTGTAACTGGCTGCTGGACTTCCTCAGTGAGAGGCCACAAGCAGTACGTGTCGGCAACAACACCTCGAGCAGCATCACACGGAGCACAGGGCCCTCAAGGCTGTGTGCTCAGTCCACTGCTCTTCACCTTGCTGACACACGACTGCACTACAACCTACAGCACCAATCACATGGTCAAGTTCACAGACGACACAACTCTGGTTGGTCTCATCACCAACGACGATGAGACCCACTATAGGAAGGAGGTCAGCCTTCTGACCACGTGGTGCAGAGACAACAACCTCCTTCTGAATAACAGCAAGACCAAGGAGATTATTGTTGACTTCCGGAGAGGCCACACTCAACACCCACCACTGACCATCAATGGTGCTGATATAGAGAGAGTGAGCAGCACCATGTCCTGGGGGGTGGACATCAGTGAGGACCTCTCGTGGACAGCCAACACAACATCACTGGCAAAGAAAGCCCAGAGGCGCCTCTACTTTCTCCGCAAACTGAAGAAGGCAAGAACACCCTCACTGCCCTCACTGCCCTCACTCCCCTCACTCCCCTCACTGCCCTCACTCCCCTCACTCCCCTCACTGCCCTCACTGCCCTCCCTCCCCTCACTGCCCTCACTGCCCTCCCTCCCCTCACTGCCCTCACTGCCCTCACTCCCCTCACTGCCCTCACTCCCCTCACTCCCCTCACTGCCCTCACTGCCCTCACTGCCCTCACTGCCCTCACTGCCCTCCCTCCCCTCACTGCCCTCACTGCCCTCCCTCCCCTCACTGCCCTCACTGCCCTCACTGCCCTCACTCCCCTCACTCCCCTCACTGCCCTCACTGCCCTCACTCCCCTCACTGCCCTCACTGCCCTCACTGCCCTCACTGCCCTCCCTCCCCTCACTCCCCTCACTCCCCTCACTGCCCTCCCTCCCCTCACTGCCCTCACTGCCCTCATTGCCCTCACTCCCCTCACTGCCCTCCCTCCCCTCACTGCCCTCACTCCCCTCACTGCCCTCACTGCCCTCCCTCCCCTCACTGCCCTCACTGCCCTCACTGCCCTCACTGCCCTCCCTCCCCTCACTCCCCTCACTCCCCTCACTGCCCTCCCTCCCCTCACTGCCCTCACTGCCCTCATTGCCCTCACTCCCCTCACTGCCCTCCCTCCCCTCACTGCCCTCCCTCCCCTCACTCCCCTCACTCCCCTCACTGCCCTCCCTCCCCTCACTGCCCTCACTGCCCTCATTGCCCTCACTCCCCTCACTGCCCTCACTGCCCTCACTGCCCTCACTGCCCTCACTGCCCTCACTGCCCTCACTGCCCTCCCTCCCCTCACTGCCCTCACTGCCCTCACTCCCCTCACTCCCCTCACAGTCTCTTCAGCCTCCTGCCCTCTGGGAGAAGCTACCGGAGCCTCCGTGCTCGCACCACCAGACTCTCAAACAGCTTCGTCCACCAGGCTGTTAGGAAGCTGAACTCTCTCCCTCCTCTCTTTAAGACTCTATGTCTGACTGCTGCTAAATACAGAATGATAGATTTTTTCTCATTATATATGTTGTCTCAATGTTTTTTAATCTATTTGCACTGTATTCACTTTATATGTTTATATGTTGGACTGGAGAGAAACATCTTTTCAACTCCTCTGTATGTTGGGTACATATTGTGGAATTGACAATAAAGCTGACTTTGAACTTTGAACTTTGTTTCTTTTACTTCTTTCAAATTTGATTTGACCCTGTCTTGTCTTTCTTGACTGTATGTAAAGTCCAGGAACTCTCACTTTTTAACACTTTGGACTCTTTGAAAAATAGTGTTTTACGCAGTTTACTGATATAGTACATATTTATTTAGGATGAAGAGTTACCCTCACCCTCCTCGCTATTTCAGCCTCCTGATCTTTTTTTCCAGCCCATGTCTAGCTGACGTAAGACTGATGTAGAATTGATAGACTGACTATAATGATGTAGTACAGATGTTGTTCAGATGTAACACTGACTGTTATTTATTGCCTTCACCCTCCCTGTTCTTCCTGCCTGTTGATCCTGGTTTTACCACCTGTCTACTAGATGTAAAACTGGTTCTAAACTGTTGTAGTCATAGTACTGTTAAAGAACTCATGCAGAACTGAATATTTACCTTCACTCCCTCTGCTTTTCCTGCCTCCTGTCACTTTCTTCATCACCTGTCGACCTGAGGTAAACAGGTTGTTGAGTTCATCCAATGGGCTTGTGGGCGTCTGTGACCTCATCGACACGTTCTGCATGGAGCCATGGGTGGAGGAGGAGTTACTCAGTTTAGCCCCGGCCTCCCCGGCCCTGTGTGAGGATGAGGAAGAGGAAGAGCGGGGCATACTTCCTCCTGCCATCAAAGCGTCATACGGTGGAGGTCTCTTCAGGCACAGGGGAGTCAAAGAGCGACCCATGCTGACCGGAGAAGGACATGCTGATTGGCTGCGGGGGTAACCATGCCCACTGTGGGCGGAGCCAGACGACTTGTAAAGGTTGGAGTGGAGAGGTGGAGCTGATGAGCGGCCAGAGGAGGTGATGGTGTTTGTGGAGGCCAGGTCCCGCTCCCGGTCTCGGTCTTGGTCTCGGTCCCGCTCTTTGCGATGGTGGGTGGAGCTCTGAGGATATTCGACACCACCCGACTTGCTGTAGGAGGCATTATCCATCATGGGCAGCCGTGTGACCTCTAAAGGGGTGAGAGGGGACTCATCAGAATTCGGGGAGCACTGAGCCGGGAGGGGGGGGAAGACGAGCAGCGGTGGGCGGTGAGTCAGGAGGTTGGGGAAAGGTGGAGGGATGTCGCAGAGAGAGCCACGGACCGTCCAGGCTTCAGGATCTATGATGGTGGAGTGAGCATCCTGCAGGAAGTCCTCCAACATTGGATACTTCATCTCCTCGTACACCGACTCGCTCTGCTCGTCCTTCACATCTTCTTGACCTTTTAACTCTCGCATGATGTTTCCCACCATCTCAATGTAGACGGGCTCCTCGTCGTCCGTGTCCCTCGATGCCTGACTCTGACTCTGGGATGAAGATTTATCCCATCGCAAGGAAGAGTTCTTGTTGCCTTGGTTATGGATGTAAGATTCATCAAAGGAGGTGCTGAGCTGAGTGCTTGGGTTCCTTTTAGGTTTGGGTGGAGGCAGCTTCCTGTAGTCTTCACTGTTGAGATGACATCGAGCTGCAAACAAACAGACAGACTGATGTTAGAATCTGAAGCTTCATCACTTCTGAAAGAAAAATTCTTAAATATGGGACAGATGTCGTGTTTAACCAACAGATGTCGTGTTTAACCAACAGATGTCGTGTTCAACCAACAGATGTCGTGTTCAACCAACAGGTGTCGTGTTCAACCAACAGGTGTCGTGTTCAACCAACAGGTGTCGTGTTCAACCAACAGGTGTCGTGTTCAACCAACAGGTGTCGTGTTCAACCAACAGGTGTCGTGTTCAACCAACAGATGTCGTGTTCAACCAACAGGTGTCGTGTTCAACCAACAGGTGTCGTGTTCAACCAACAGATGTCGTGTTCAACCAACAGATGTCGTGTTCAACCAACAGGTGTCGTGTTCAACCAACAGGTGTCGTGTTCAACCAACAGGTGTCGTGTTCAACCAACAGGTGTCGTGTTCAACCAACAGGTGTCGTGTTCAACCAACAGGTGTCGTGTTCAACCAACAGGTGTCGTGTTCAACCAACAGGTGTCGTGTTCAACCAACAGGTGTCGTGTTCAACCAACAGGTGTCGTGTTCAACCAACAGATGTCGTGTTCAACCAACAGATGTCGTGTTCAACCAACAGATGTCGTGTTCAACCAACAGATATCGTGTTCAACCAACAGGTGTCGTGTTCAACCAACAGGTGGCGTGTTCAACCAACAGGTGTCGTGTTCAACCAACAGGTGTCGTGTTCAACCAACAGGTGTCGTGTTCAACCAACAGGTGTCGTGTTCAACCAACAGGTGTCGTGTTCAACCAACAGGTGTCGTGTTCAACCAACAGGTGTCGTGTTCAACCAACAGGTGTCGTGTTCAACCAACAGGTGTCGTGTTCAACCAACAGGTGTCGTGTTCAACCAACAGGTGTCGTGTTCAACCAACAGATGTCGTGTTCAACCAACAGATGTCGTGTTCAACCAACAGATGTCGTGTTCAACCAACAGATGTCGTGTTCAACCAACAGATGTCGTGTTCAACCAACAGGTGTCGTGTTCAACCAACAGGTGTCGTGTTCAACCAACAGGTGTCGTGTTTAACCAACAGGTGTCGTGTTTAACCAACAGATGTCGTGTTTAACCAACAGATGTCGTGTTCAACAAACAGGTGTCGTGTTCAACCAACAGGTGTCGTGTTCAACCAACAGGTGTCGTGTTTAACCAACAGGTGTCGTGTTTAACCAACAGATGTCGTGTTTAACCAACAGATGTCGTGTTCAACCAACAGGTGTCGTGTTCAACCAACAGGTGTCGTGTTCAACCAACAGGTGTCGTGTTTAACCAACAGGTGTCGTGTTCAACCAACAGATGTCGTGTTCAACCAACAGGTGTCGTGTTCAACCAACAGGTGTCGTGTTCAACCAACAGATGTCGTGTTTAACCAACAGATGTCGTGTTCAACCAACAGATGTCGTGTTTAACCAACAGGTGTCGTGTTCAACCAACAGGTGTCGTCGGGTGTTCTCACCTTCAGCCTGCTCCGAAGTCTCTTTTGTCTCTTGAGTATCTTTCTTGGTGACTCCGGAGCTTCCATTCACCATCTCAGAACTGCTGCTCAGTTTGGTGTTGGGGTCTCTCTTGGGTTTGGGCGGAGGTCTTTTACGGTTTGGATTGGAGTCGTCTTCTCCACCCACCGAGTGGAGGGACTGGGATCGGACAGTGAAGCCCTGACTTGGTGGCGGCATACGGTCCTGTGGTGCCGGCATCGTCATGAAACCCATCCTGAAATGTTTTCCAGAGTATGCCCCGTCTGTTGCCATGGCTACATCTTCACCAATCCTGGATGGACCAGTGGAGAGACAAAGTTGTAGATCATCAACCAATCACACAACACCCGAGTGTCACGAACCAAAACTAATCTGATTAACAACTCACTACAATACCACTGTTATTTGAAATTACTGTACTGAATACATTCTTCATGAATAAACACATTTTAATCAGAATCTGAACAGTCACAGGAAGCAGTTGTTTTCAGCCATGTTTAAATGTATTTTTCTCTCATAGTGACTTCAGTAACTTCCTGTTTGTTCCTACGACAGACAACATGACCTGGAAGTTAAACATCTACATTCAGCAGTGGTCACGTGTTTAAGCTTTTATCTGTTTGTGTGTTCTACCTCTTGATGGCCTCTTCCTGTCGTCTCTTCTTCTGGTGTTTTTCCTGCAGGTAGGTCCAGTTGTTCTGGTTGCGGATGCGGTCGCTCTCTCTGGCGATGTCAGAGGCGTTTTGGATCACCAGACCATCGTACGTTCGAAGGCCACTCTCCTCCACATATTGACAAAAACTCCTGAAGGAAGACGCCTCCTCCTGAGATGTCATGACTCTCCAGAAGACCTGAGGAGGATCACAAAGGACCATGTCTCTGTAGATAACACTGGTTACAGTCTGTCTCCGATATTCATTCAGATGTTCATCCCAGTGAACAAAATAAGAGCACGAGGTCTCGTGTAGAATCAGAGGAGCTAGTTACACAGAAGCACAAGTTACAGGAATGGACTAAACGTTGATCTATCCGGTTCTCCTGTTCTACTCGTTAATATGTCAACTCTACCACTGACATACTTAACCACTGACATACTTAACTCTACCACTGACATACTTAACCACTGACATACGTAACTCTACCACTGACATACTTAACTCTACCACTGACATACTTAACTCTACCACTGACATACTTAACCACTGACATACTTAACTCTACCACTGACATACTCAACCACTGACATACTTAACTCTACCACTGACATACTCAACCACTGACATACTTAACCACTGACATACTTAACCACTGACATACTTAACTCTACCACTGACATGCTTAACTCAACCACTGACATGCTTAACCACTGACATACTTAACTCTACCACTGACATACTCTACCACTGACATGCTTAACTCTACCACTGACATACTTAACTCTACCACTGACATACTTAACTCTACCACTGACATACTTAACTCTACCACTGACATGCTTAACTCTACCACTGACATACTCTACCACTGACATACTTAACCACTGACATACTTAACCACTGACATAGTTAACTCTACCACTGACATGCTTAACTCTACCACTGACATACTCTACCACTGACATACTTAACCACTGACATAGTTAACTCTACCACTGACATGCTTAACTCTACCACTGACATACTCTACCACTGACATACTTAACCAGACATACTTAACTCTACCACTGACATACTTAACCACTGACATAGTTAACTCTACCACTGACATGCTTAACTCTACC